>CM021703.1:5517719-5747686 GCA_011074415.1 Stictonetta naevosa
GGGGCACAGATCCACAAAGCTGTTTTGTTTTCTCAAAATACAGGATAATACCCCTGAGCAAACTGTGAGTGGAGAGTTGGGTGCTGGTACTTTTTGTTGAACACATCACTGAATAGAAAACAGAGATAAAAGTTATCCTCCTATGTGTCTAGAACAAATGTTTGCTGTAGTCGCTTCTTCAGACTTCTGCATCCTGATCTGCATACATTTGTAGTAGGTGTTTTGTCACCATAGTGCTTGTGAAGGGTTCCTGATAAAAAAAAAAAGTTAATTCACACATCTTACTGAACTCTGACATACTTAATTCCAAACTCCAGCATCACAGAATTTTATTATTTTTAATTGCTCAGAATTAATGAATAGTTAGCTTCCCCTGTGCAAGAGAGAACATGGCTAGTAATTAAGGTGCAGTAAGTTACCTGATTCAATTTTGCTTCCGCTTGTACTTGATAACTGGCCTAAAAGCAATTGGCTCCTATGTTTTAGTTGTATTTCCTCACTTCATTTTGAAGAGTCAAGTATGATACATAGTTTGGAACAGATGATATTGAAACTGCCACCAATGTTTGACATGAATGCAGAAGGTTTCAAAATCACATTTGTCCTTAGAGCTAACAAACTTCTGAAAAGATAGAATTAGAAAGAAAGAAAGAAAGGGGGTGGGGAACAGCTGCTTTAAAGTAAAAGCAAAGTGCTTGGGGGAATGACCAAATCCAGACAGTGACAGAAATGTCCCTGATGATAGATTGAAGAATAATATTGGCATCTGATTTTAATCCACCAGATTAATGTAAATGTTGATCTTGATGCACATCCAACAGGGTCATAGACCTTCGCACTCAGTAGAGAGAGGCATTGGGGATTTTAACTTTTCCACAGAGAAATTAAAACTAATAAAGCATCTTCTGCGCTTTTATTGTTTAAATATACTTTATTTAAATGCACTGGTGAATAAATAAACAACTAGATGATTGTGTCGTACGTTGGAAACTTTACTTACCAACAAAGAAGACCTGGGTGATTGTATCAGTGTGTGCCAGAGAACTAACTCGATGGCTAATGGTGCTTCACAGCAGACAGGCTCAAAGTCTTTCAGAGTATTCTTGTGGCATAATTCTGCATGCTTGGTCTCATTGCATCTTAGGCAGTGAGAGCAATCTGGAGTGGAAATCTTGCCTGTATTTGTAATAAGTGGTTCTTTCAGCAATAGTTAAATTTCATCTGGTAAACACTCCATGTTTTTCTATTGGATGTCTTTCTCCTGGAATGTCAAATTGACTACTTTTTTCTCTTCATTATTTAGCGTTGGTATAATTTCAAAACGCTGTAGATTAATTTTATTATCCTGTCAGAATCATATTCCTCAAATATTCCTTGAATATTATTCAATTTCTTGAGTTGAATAATATTTCTTCAGTTAAATGTACTTCACTTTGCTCAGAAGGTATTTATTCCACCAGCATATCTCTTGATGGTAAAAGGAGGTGGTGATTTTTGTTCTGCTTGCCAGTGCAAAAGAATGTGATATTTTGGTGTTGATTTCTCTAAGTTATTTTAAATACTGTTTCAAAAATGAAGTTATATGTGTATTACGAACTTTTTCAGGCAAGACCTGCTTGTACTTTTATGCCATGGTGTGTTGATATTTAGGTATGTCGTGTGGTGCAGATACCCTCAATTTACTGTTGAGTAGAAGTTGCGTGACTGAAGCTACAGAGCTTGGTGATTAGGCCAAGCATAGTGGACAACATAGAAACTTGGACCTGTTTGTCATAAATAGAACCAATTTGTGTGGTCATTGTTTGTTGTGCATGTATTTTTGGGACCTTCGGGTGGATGTTTTTGAGTCTGTACTAGCATGACTAGTATGTGCAGGATATATATGATACCAAAATTGGACTTCTTCCATCAGAATAAGAAGTTCACCAGACATGCAGTTGAGATTTTATGAAGTTACGATATTTTAAAATCTTTTGAAAACTTTCTAATGTGTTACTAATGAATTTTCACTGTGCTGTCAAGTCCAAAATGATGTTAGCACTGGGTGCTTTCTGCCACAGCTGGAAAAAAAAAAAAAAAAAAGCAGACGAAGTAAACAGATCAGTGTGGAATTGGTCATCAATTTACTAAATATGTATTTACATTAAATAACATGATTTCCAAAATATGCATATGTTTTCCAGAGTACAATGTAATTATTTAGGGGATTGATAGTGGTAGTTGTTTTTGTAGTTGTCTTGGGTATTAATATGTTTGAGATCAAGGAAATAGATGGGGGCTAAGGGGGGAGCAAAATAATCCCCAAGCTTTATAAGCAAAAGGTGGTCTACCTTCAACTGTAAAGAAGTTTAAGTTCTCTAAAAAGTTGTTTCTGTTATGTAGGGAAAAAATTAGTACGTTCTTCAGAGTGAGGATACAGCACCAGTTGTGAGTGGAATGAGTTCGCCTTGTTTATCTGAGCATCTGGAAACATCTATTCTAGACACATATAGACGTTTAATATGGCCCATTTCATCTTCAAAGCATCAGATTAGAACTTATTGAACAGAATCAATTCAAAGCAAAAAATGTGAACGGAGACATTTGAATTTAATGATTTTCTTGATGTTACAGAATATTAGGAAAGACTAGAGCACATACAATGAAGTCTCAGAAGTTCTGCTTATTGAAGCCAAACTTCTGTGTGTTTCTGAAGGAATATTAAAATGTTTCATATAGTAATGTAGAAAACGGAACTCAAACCTGTCACTCAAAAATATCACATCATAACCAGCTGTATCATAGAATCACAGAAAGGTTTGGGTTGCAAGGGACCTTAAAGATCCTCTAGTTCCGACCCTCCTGCCACAGGCAGAAATGCCATCCCCTAGATCAGGTTGGCCAAGGCCCCATCCAGCCTGACCTTGAACGCCTCCAGGGATGGGGCATCCACATCTTCTCTGGGCAGCCTGTGTTAGTGTCTCACAACACTTGTGAATGAAGAGTTGGTGTGAAATGTAAATAGATTGCATATCTACTTTTCATTCCCATGCAGAGATCAGCTGTATTATCTATTACTGCATTATTTATACATACAATTATACTTATTAAACTACAGTTTTCTTTTACAAGTGCAGAGCTCTTTCACATCTATTGCTCTATATTTTCAGTATTTATAACATAAGGATATTATTGACACATGCAGAGAATGTTTGCAAACAAACAAAAAGGGATATCAGCTAGGTACTTTCCAGTCCATCTTTGAAAATATGGTGTAGTTCTTGCTTCTTGTCACTTCTTCCTTTAAATAAGATAATAAGATGGTAGCTCATACAAATTTATACTGATGCTTGTGGCATCACAATGTGTACCAAAACATAAAAATCCATAAGAACCATCAGTTTTCAAATCAGATAGGGGGTGGAGGGGTTGGGGGGAATTGACTTTTTACGATTTTATTTTGATTTTGGTGTCAGTTTCTTTTGCCTCACAAACACTTGCATGCATTTTGGAGCTGCCTCAGGTCCTGTTTAGGGCCCTCTGAATTTGTATTAATCTTTGTCAATTTTTACATCACGTTTAAAATTACTTTGCTAAATTGATTTATTGTTTATTTTATGCTAAACTATTTTTCAGGCATGTGCGAGGGCATTGTCTGCATATGGTATCTTGGAGTGAAGCCTTTCAAAGAGAAAAAAGTCCTTTGTGGTAATGGTTGTTAAACATGGCACATATTGTGGAGTTGTTTTGTGATTTTAGCTTCCAAAAGGTACGTCTACATTGTAGCTTTTATGGTAACATGGTGAAAGAAGGATGAGATAAATCATCATGAGTTTAGAACAGGTAATAAGTATTTGACGATCTGATGCAGCTGGTCATACCTTGCCTGAGGCATTTTCTTTGCCTGTGTGTGCATTTGTGTTTGTATTCATCCAATGCAATGCTTGCTGAGTCAGTTGCTTCATTTAAGTATGTTGTTTTAGGCTCTGTTAATGATCTAAGGACACTTGTGTTATGATGAAATGCCTTCCACGTGACAAAGCAAATTCAAGGACTCTAGAGTGATTCAAGTGGAATCTATTAAATCTGCTTAAACCGAACTATTATCTGACGGTCGCTAAGTCCCACTGTCTCAATCTCCTGTAAATTTCTGAAAGCATTGTATTGATTACTGTGGACTTAATAGAAAACTATTAAAGCAATTTCAAAAGCTCACAAAAAATATGGATTTGACCATATCTGAAATTGACAGTAAAATGTATTATTTAGATGGCCTCTTTTGCCTGGTATTTCATTTCTCTTCTTGAAGTATAATTTTATTTTGGTGGTGATGGTATGGTGTTTTTTTTAACATAAAACTCTGAGGTCAGGTTTATTTTCCACAGTGCTATTTGTTCTCATCTAAACGATTGTGCTGTTGTGAAGCACTAGCTTATTAAAAAGCACAGGGCACTCTCACTAAATTGGTATTGCTGACACCACCTGCTGCTTTCTTCTTGAAGTGATTTTTTAAAAATACAGTATATTCTTTAATTAAGTCCAAAAAAACCTGCTACCCCTTCACTTTACTTCTCTTGATTACACCTTTTGTTTCCCAAATTGTCAAAAAAACCTCTACTTTATTCTCTCTTACAGTATCATTCCGTATTTCTCCTTATCAATCAAGTTTGATTTTGGAAAGTGTCTGTGTGTGTTTCTTGGAATGATAGGCAAGATTTAATCCTTGGGGGAAAAAAAAGAAAAGACAAAAACAAATTAAAAGAGTATGGCTATGTGACTCCTACATATCTAGTTAATGGAAAGCAAAAGGTACCTCAAGGAGGTGTTTTTTGTGCCCGTATCATCTTCCTACTTGTTACTCACCTTGCCTGCTTACTTTTCTCCCAGCGTTGTTTTCTCTTTAAGTTTTCCATCCCTGTGCCTTGGCTGAAGGGTTATTTGATGTAAGTTATCTGAGTGTTTGTTATAAAAGAATAATACTTGAAAAATGTGGAGTTCAGGTTATGGTTTATATGGAGAGAAGTAGATGTTGTTTAGAAGGCAGGCAACTCACAATTGTTTCTTGACTGGTAAAAGAAAATTTTATATTGAGTATTTAAGTGGTTCAGAGTTTGTGGTGTCTGTATATCCCATCTATGTATTTTGAAACAATGCTCTTGGATCTTAATGTAATGAAAATGACTAAATAGGAAGCTATTAATCATGTATAAGCTTACAAAAATCTGATATCTGGATGCTCTGCCAAAATCTGAATTGTGTAGACAGCTTCTACTAAGTATTTCTCAGTTAGTTAGTGGGGTGCTCTCAGGAAAAAATGTGGTTTGCTGTGCTTTATCAATTTTTTTACATGTTATCCTCTGGGCTTAGTTTGTTTATATTCTAAAAAGTCTTAGCGCTCTCAGTATTGTGTAGCTGAACTAAGTTCTGAGATGGTTCACTGCCTTATTTTGATTTCTTCTGGGGTTTCAGTGAGCACTTCTATTGTATGTGTCAAGGATTTTCTGTTGGACTACAAGAAGTTATGGTGAATTAGAGGAAGAAATGCAGAAACTAGCAGCAGTGTTTTATTTTTCCTACTGACCTGAGTTCAGAAGGAAAGCAGTAATTTTCTCTTGGCTAAGCTCTGTAGTTGTCTGCAGATTCTGTAAGAATCTGACAAACTTTCATTCAAAGTCTCTTGGTGTAAATAGAAAGAGCTCCATTGACTTATATCAGATTTGGATTGGGTACCTAAAACCGATCTTATGGGAAAAAAAGACAATTGCTGGACATTTTGTGAACTTATATAATCAGCTATAGTGAATTTATTTCATACAGAATTTAGTTACCTGATGCTGTAGAGCCAGAGATAAGATTTTTTTTCTTCTCTTGGTTGTTCATCTGAATTATTGCAATGGCACCGTTACAGTGGAGTTGAGTAAGGAATTAAATGTTATATGATTTCATAGGTATGGTCTTCAGAGTACTGTTAACTGTCTGGTAAGCACCTGGAGTTTAAAAGAGTCTGTGCTCTTGGGAACACTTCCAGATTGTAAAGGATAGAAACTGAAAATACATTCTTCCTAGTAGCTCTGTGTCGCACTTATCAATTGAATTCAAGATTATGTGCATTCACTAGGTCATGTTAAAAATCTTCTAAAAGTTAAATATTTCCTGATTTTTAATATTCTTTCTTTGGTAATGTTAGAATAACCTTACTTCTGCTTAAAGGGAGAGAAATCAAATAATTTTAATGGACCTGCTACTGAATTGAATACAAAGACCATATGTTCTTGTAAAATGAATAAGTCCCTCAAAGTCAAAAAAAAAAAAAAAAAAAAAAGACTGACAAAAATGAATAGAATCTAAGGCGAATAGCTTTCTTACACTATCTGTACTTTTATCTACATATCAATTTATATCATGAGTTTTTATTGTTACAGTGCCTTTGGGTACAATTCAAGAAATAACTTGTAAATTTCAGTAAATTCCACTGAGCTACTTGGCTGGAAGAAAAATAAAAACAACACAAAAAGCCTACAAATCAAAATGAAACAAATAAAAAAAGCCCACAAAAAAACCACCACCAGACAAAAATATAAATGTATTCATCTGTCTTATACAATGTAAATTCTACAACACAATTGTTGCTGATGTACTGTTCTATCTACAACATACCTTGATTATTGATGCTGTACAGTTCCATAGAAAGCAAATGACATTTTCCTCTTCCTAATCAGTACTAATCTACATTTAGAAAAAGTGTTGAAAATGAATAAGAAATAATAATAAAAAAAAAAACGCAATTTGGCTGAAATGTGAGATTTGATTTACTCTACAGTTGTTATTTGTTTTTACAGGTCTTTTTTTATGATGGTGCTTACATGGTATTTCCACTTGTGTTAACCTCATTAGGTTTCATGATTTGTCAGACATCCATATTTAGGATGGAAATCCTGACTTTAATATAAGTAGATGAGATTGGATCTGGTACTTGTAGATATCTTATGGTTCAAGGTAGTGTTTCTATCTGTTCAATGACTGGGTGAAGCGTAAGCTATGATTTACTACTGATGCAAGAGATTTATTCCTCAAGTAGTACCACTGGGATCTTTGACAGTGTTGATTTTGTACATATCTGCCTTGGCATTAATAAGAAAGAATGGTAGAAATGATCAAGGTGGCATTTGAAAACAGCCTGGTCATTCAAAAATAGGTTAAACGGTGGGAGTTCTTCCCTTAGAAATGTTTGTTGTAGCTTTTTGAAAATTTGACCTTAAATCCAAAAATTAACTCAAGTTTACTATTCATAGATGAGCCCTATCAATATCTGTGTATTTTATTTATTTATTTATTTAATTTATCATCTGGTCAGCAAGATGTTAAAAGCTGTGTACAAAGGACAAAAATACAAGCTGCTGCTCAATTATATTTATTTTTCATTATTTTTAAACTCAGATCATTGTTGAAGATGTTCAGGAAGGCACATAAATATAAAGCATTTACCATGCAGCTGCAGTGCCAAGCAGTTTTTAGGTTGTGGTTGTATTTAAACCAGGAGAAGTCTAGATTCTGTGTTATACGTGGGATAGATTTCACTTAGCCTTTTTCAATAGTAATGACTAGCTATAGCAGAGGCATATTAAAACTTTTTTCTCCAATTGAACTAAGAAAAAGTTTAGTATAATGTATTGCCTACAAATAGGAGAAAGGGAGAAGCTCTTTCTTTGTTCAGCTGGCTAGTGATGTGACAATGACTGTTAAGGTTTGCTGGCCATTAGCAAGATCATGTCAATACCAGAAAAACACCTTTTTGTGATGTTTAGCATAGATGGAGGATTACTGATATGCAGAAGACCTCTCCATTGAACCGTCTTGAAATACTTTGTGTTGAGCTCAAGAAGTACACTGGGAGATATGTTTAACACCCACTGAAGTTCATGCAATCTTCATGCAATCTTTCTCTACACAACAAAATTATAAGTCTTTGTTTTGCCTTTATATCATGCACGTACGCCTGGTGGGTGACTTACAAGACACGTTGCCTCTTTTAGATGAGATTTGCAGACAAGTGTATGTAGACAGGAAGTTGTGTCATAGCAGAATGCTGAAGAGGGGATTACAGGAATAAATACATCCAATTCAGTTTTCACCAGCCATGAAAGAACAAACATGCACGATCAGAACCCATCCTAAAAACATGTTAGAATTCATTAGTAAGCTCTAAAGTTTTAGATGATAAAATTTCAATTAAAAATATTGATTCACTTGGCAGCATGCTTTGATTTTTCGTCATTGCCTGATACAATAATTGCAAAAGAAATGTAAAAGAAGACTAAGTTTAAGGTTTTCAAAATTTATGTATTTAAAAAAAAAATCAGATTCCAGTTTTTAACTAAAAAATGTTATTCGTGGGTGGGATATGTTTTTGAAAGACAATATAGGTAATGTATAGAATAGTAGGATAGCTTTTTTTTTGATAAAATACATATGCTCAAGGAAGATTTAATAAGGAGGCTATTTTTATTAAAATATTTGTTTTCTGGGAGGTTGAATAATTAAACCTAGGCAAGAATGAAAGGAAACAAGCCCATGATACTTCTAAGCCCTGTTCTTTTAGCTGGGTTTCATATTCTGTATATTCAGTTCAGATAACACTCAAATGGAAAATCTTCCCGGGGAATTTGTATTACTAAAATAGCATGAGTTGCTGCTAGTTTGGCTCTGCCCACTATTTTTCAACTGTATTTGTAGGCTGAATTTGCTAGGATGGCTGAAGTCAAGCATCTATGCCTGTCTGCTTCATGTTAAAATTATCACTAAACATGGTATTTATTATTAGATGTAGTAATTTCTTATACAATTTTCATGTTCATGGCTGTGAAGAGTCCTTTAGTTTGAGAAGTACCAGTATATCCTTTCCCATCTCAGTGACAAATAATACTGATCTTGGGTGCCTGAGTGATTTTTTTTTTTTTTAATCATGTTAAGGAGTAGGGTAGAAAAACAGTAAAAACAAACAAACAAAAAACACACACACACACACACAAAAAAAAAAAAAAAAAAAAAAACAGCTGTTGCTTGTTGGGTTTCACTTTGTCTTCCTCAGTCCTAGCCTTGACTGTCCTTCAGTTAATGCAGGTTTTGTTCAATGCTTGTACAGCAGCTTAGCTGCCAAAACTTGTTTCTGCTGTCAGTACAAATCCTTCAGGTATGCCTGAGATATTTGCCAGGACTAGGGACCTTAGTGTTTTTAGATTCTATGTCCAAAAATATTGCTGAATAATAGATTTCTGAATATGTTTATATGCTTGCAGAGGTGTTTTCCTTTAGTCTAGTGAGAGCTGTATCTGAGCATCTACAGGCAGAATGGCTACACCCATTTATTTCTGTAAGTTATCCTATTTCTGTAACAGGATATAACAGGATGCGTGATGTTTGCTTTCTCCCATTTAAAAGGGTTGTTGCTTATAAGCCTGAGTTTCAGTATTGAACAAATTGTGTTTAATCATATTTATTAGCAAGTCAGCAACAGTAGTATATCCTTATTTAATGCTAGCGGATTTTTCTTCAGGCACTTTGGCACTCAGACACTAAAGAAATCTCTGTCATATAAACTGCACTATCTTCTCAAATTGATCATGTTATTATTGCAGATTTATACAATTAAAATAAATGCTGTGTATGTACTCATTTTACAAATGTGCTTTCCATTCTAATGCATTCTAGTACTAGGGATAAAATGATTGCTTTCTAGAAAAATAAAAACATACCTGACTATGAAGTTGGGAACCAAATTCTGCCTTCATATGATTTTTCCTCCACTTTCATGGAAGCCAGATCTGTGCATCTGTGCCAATATTGATTCAGGAGCTAACAGTTAAGATTAGCCAATCCACACCAAACAAGTGTAGAGAATTGGTTTCTAGCCTAATTTCTCAGTCCTGATCTCTTAGCAGATTGTAGCATCAGTTGTCATCACTCCTTTTATAACAGCTGGCCATTTCTTCCCTATTAACAGGTTGACTCTGAGTCTTATATGGCCATAAGTCCTGTTGAAGCAATGAATTTTGTTGTGCACAAATCTGTGTTAGCTTGTTATTCCCAAAGTTTCTTTGTGATCTTATTTCTTCATCTGACTTGATCTGAGTTGTTCCTAAAAAGTTGCACTTTTAGTTTTTTTGCCACTTGTTCATGATAGAGAAGGTATGCATGTCTTCGGAGGGTAATGTAATGAGAATGCTAGAATACATAGAATGTGGAGCATATAGAGAATGCCCCTTGAATTCAGGGTGTCTCATTGCGTGTACCCAGAGCAAAATTGCTCGTCTTGATGTAAACACCTCTTATTCGTTAAATATACCAACATATATTTAGTAGTCTAGCTAAGAATAATAGAATCACTAATCTATGTCCTGCTTGATCAACACATGATTTTGAAACAGTGCCCCTCTGGAGAATGAAGCCGTTTCCTCTAGTGGAAAAATGTACTATTTTGATATTATTTTGACTTGATTTTGAGAGGTCAGAGATGGCATCTGGATACAGTGTTGCATGATACCAAAAAAAAGTCCCTTCATGTCTTTGTTGGTTGCCAATTTGCTTCAAAGACGATCTTCACGTTTGCTCTGTTTACAATACATACGTGTTCTTCGTATCAAAGCTTGAAATTGTATGGTGAAATTATGTTGTCATGGGCTGATGTATCATTCGCAGAAGTGAAAATGTAGGCCAAAAAATACGATCAGCCTCACTATCATTTTTGTTTCTAGCCCACAGGTGTAGAACTTGATTCATGCTGAAGTGCGGGATGAGAAATGTGCTGAACTCCTCCTTTCAAAACTTTCCGGTAAGCAGCTTATATGTGTGCAAAGAATAGATTTGATAACTGCTGTTTAAATCTGCTTTTCTGCCAAATTACAAGGTCAGTATAGTGATATTAAATTCCATAACAAAGAATTGTTGAGACAAAGTATGTGACCACTAAAATGATTAAAATAAAAGGGTGCTGAGGTTGGTTAATATTAAAACTATTTTATATGCTTATAGTTCATATCAATTTAAGAGTCAGAATGAATCAGGATGATTTCAGTCTATTGGCATATGATTCCTGTGTTTGATATTCTCATTAACTTTTTACATGCATTTTGATTAAAAAAAAAAATATTAAAAATTCACATTTCTGTTAAAGACCTATTTTTTACAAGAGATTTCAGAAGACTTTATAGAGTTGGATTTTGTGGTGTTTCACACTGTCATGTTTAAAATGTTCAGTGGACTAGAAAAGCATCAGTATGCCTGCTGTATCACCAGATACAGAAGTGACATTTCCAGATAACACAGTTTTAAATTTGGCCTGGTACATATTATATCACTAACATTGTAACTTTGCTTCATAAGAGGAAATTTCAACTCCTGCACTATGTGCACCATTTCCAAAATGCATCTTTCCCCTCAGGGTAAACTCTACAAACCAGCTTTGTTCCTCTCACTTTCCATATGCCAAAGTTTTTCTGTCCCAAACAACTGAAATTTTATTTCTCTGTTGGCTAGATTAATTAGTTTCAAAATGGACCATGCTTCTCTGATTTCTACAACATCAGTGAGTTCTTGCCAAATTAGTTTTCTGTTTGTCAATGGTCCATTAACTACAATATAAAGCCTCTGTCCCCCAGGCAAAAATGCAAGCATCACATATACTCTTGTTTTGCTGTGTTGGGACAAGCAAATAGACAGTAAATACATCTGCCATCAGGTTGAATCCAGGCACTTTTCCAGTTTCTATAAATGATGAACAGATGGAAAATACTTGATGTGCTTCTGTTGGCCTTTTGAATTCTCCCACTAAAACCAGATAATGACAAACATTCTACATTGCATTGAGCAAAACAACATTACCGATGACCCTTGCCCCCAGTACAAGTCTTCATTCCTAAAAACGAAGGAAGTCAGGGTGAAGGGATCTAATAACTTCCTGACGCCTTCTGTGAAATAACTGAAACTCCCTGAAGCTTGACTCTCATTATTGTACAGTAGAGACAGTGGTGTTTAAATCATTTAAACTATTTTTGAAGGTTTAAATAATTTTCACTTTCATTGGCACGTGACTTATATGGCTTCCTCAGCTTCTGCCGTCACTAGCCAACATA
The DNA here is from genome assembly GCA_011074415.1 of Stictonetta naevosa. Lineage (NCBI taxonomy): Eukaryota > Metazoa > Chordata > Aves > Anseriformes > Anatidae > Stictonetta > Stictonetta naevosa. Next base: position 5,529,827 of record CM021703.1, read on the forward strand.
CTAGCTTGCAGGAAACATGAATCTAATCCACTTTCAGAATAAATTATTGAGTAGGAAAAGTAACAACCTCCTTATTTCCAAACTGGTTCTATTATTTCTTTCAGTTTATTTTAGTAATTTTCACCTGTGCCCAGATAAGGCATGAGTGCCTAATAAGAGAGTGCTAATCTCAACAGCTGCAGCAAGTTTTAATGTTTGTAAAGTGCCTTCTTAAGAGAAGCCAATGTTGCTTTGCTTTATACTTTGATGTAATTTATTTTATTTGATGTTGTGAATAAAGCTGATTGCAAACAACATGGAAATGTACTCAAGCAGGCAAGGTTAGCAGTTTCCAGGAAATATTTCTGCTTCATAACCTAGCTCTAGCTGGTGGGATTAAAACAGAAGTGTGTGGCAGGCAACATCTACTTGATTAAAACTTGTATTATAGCTATTTTCCTTAAAACCAAAAACATACCTCTGTGAGAAAAACTATTCTAATATTGTGTAATAGTAATTGTGTACCAAGCTATGGAGGGTATGACACAATGTAGTCTGAACTGTTGCACAGATTTGCCAGAAAGTTGCACAACAAAGGCTTTGCTGGATTTGGTTTTCTGGATCCTGCATGCTTCAAAACCTAGGACGGGGACTAGGAAAATGCAATTGAGATTTTTTTTTTTTTTTTAATCTGTCACACCTGCAAGATGTAAAAGCAATAAAACTGAAATCAAAATTCTTGGCACATACTCAGAAATATGATTTCCTTCAAGCATGTTAAGCTGTGAAAACAGTCAGTGCGACATACCCATATCCCACCTTGTGTCCCAAGTATGGGCAGCATCCATAGGCACTGTGTTTGCCTGTCAAGACTGTAAACAGAACGAGATGATCACTCCCTTCAGAAGACATGCCAGGCTTCTCAATATATCTGTTGGCTTCTCAATCTGCTGCTCCTGCCTGGAGACATCCTTTTTCATGACTATCGAAATGGTCTATTTCTCCCATCTTATCCTAGGGTGAGATGATGATTTTGAGAGAATCCCGTGGCTCTCCTAACCTTAATGTTATATACAGATACTAAACAAATTAAAATTCCTCTGATGATCATGGATAGAAGGAAAAAAATATTGAGGTCTCAATTAGGTAAAGAGGCAGAGCCTTACAAATACTATGGGTAGTTCTTAAGTATTTATAGACGCTTGCTCCAGATATATTCAACAAGAGGAATAAATGGATTTGTCAGTGTGAAAGGCATAAGACCATGGTGTGAAGAAGGTAACATGTAGACATCTGGTTCATAATACCTCTGATTGTAACTCAAAGTGCATAAAGATATGTGATATGTTTAAACCCTTGCTTTTGTTACATTCTCTGCAGCTAACTCATTCACTTTTTTTCTACTGAAAGTCCCTCTAAATTCAGTACTGTATTAGTGCAAAAAACTGCTGAGGCCTATCTCCTAGATTTTATAAAATAGGGTTATCTTGTTGCATATGTGCTTGAAGATGGCTGATTTAGATGTGGATTGGTTCATATGTAATGGGTTCAATGAGTGCCTAGTGCTTCAGATATATTGCATATGTTTGACAAAGTTGATGTGTGCACGGGCAACAAATATGATTAGATGTCCTAGGTGTATGCAGTATGCCTAGTGTTCACTGGGTTTTTGGATGTGTGGAAACACTAGACAAATGTCCAGAAGTCTCACATTTATTGAGGACAAACTTTCAAGTGGAAAAGGATTAAATAAGGTTGTTTCTCGGTAATCTCTCTTATACATCCTGTTCATACTGGAAATTTTGGTTGATTATACTAGATAATCATTTGCTATTTGGTCTTGAAACTCCCAGGCACAGAGCAAAATGTTGCTGGAAAAAAAAAAAAAAAAAAACCACGAACGTACCATTCTGATGTGGCCATAAGATTCCAACTCATTAATTTTCTGTTAATAGAACAGTGATTAGACTAAATGAATTTGTATTCTGTTGTCCCATGAGGAAATCAGTTGTTGTTATTTTTACGTAATACAGAAGTTCAGGACAGTGAAATCCCTTCAAGTTAAGTGTGCATCTTCACTTTAACAAGATTTTGAAATATTTATAATTATTATTCTAAGGATCCCATATTGTCAGTGTCTGAGTGCGTGCATGTATATTATACGTATATTTAAAAATGCATGTGTACTATTTCTCTTTTTGAGTGATTATATTCACCTTATTATTGGCAAAGGCTCAAGGCCTAAATGGTTTTTCACCTTCCTATGGCATTGAAAGGCATTATGCTTAATTTATTTTGAAGATTTAATTTAGAATTTTTTCTTTGAGGAAATATCACTTGAATTTCCTTAATCTGTTTAGGTTCCTGCAATATTTCTTATAATGGGAAACTGTTAGAACAGGAGGCCTGCAGAGAGGCTTAACTCGTACAGGCTCCTAGGAGAACATTTCTAACCTTACAATTCATTTTGTTTCAATGCTCTTCTTAGCTTCAGTTAATTAATTCAGCTTCACTTCTGTCATCCATAAACCACCCAATGACAATTTTTTTTCTCAGTTACCTGATATTTTGTTATTACTCGAATAGTTCATAGCCTGAGAATGTATGAAAATTTAGCCACTATAGACCTCAATGTTTCGTACTTTTTAAATTTTTCTACTTTGCAAAAGCTCTTCATAGTTTAGTAAGGAGTAGAGTAAAAGATGAATGATATATTCAGATGAATGCAATATTTTATGCATGATTTATATTTATTTTTTATTATAAATAATAGGTTACTATCTCTGGTTAAGATCAATGTATTCACGTGGACCGAGATTTAGGAAATAATTCAATTAATCATTTTTATTAACAGAACAATTTGCTCAAAATTCTAAGAAGTATGAATATTAGAAGCATTGCTATCTCTTTATTCTGTGTTCCCTTCTGCAAATAACTAAAGAGTGATATATACTGAAGCCTAAATCTTACTTCCAAAGCAATTTGAAAACCCATAGCCATTAAATATATGACTGATAACTAACTGAACTCTGAAAATGTTTACAGCTTGTTAGTTAACAGTTTTTGCTTCTTAATACATATCAACAAGATAAGATTTGAGATCAATGACACCAAGTAATTTAGCATTGTGATATTTGCATGGGTATAACCTATGCAAATGTAAACAATTATGTGGATGGCTTCATGAAGTAGAAAGCTTAGATATCTTGATTTTGGAGGTGTAAGTAGAATATTAAATGAAGGAAATATTGTATTTTAAATCAGCACAGCTGACTTACACATGAGAAACAACCAAAACTGAGCTGATGCCATGGCTTGAGTGACTTCAGTGAACAAGTTTCCTTTTTCTAGAAGAAAGGGGGGATGCTACGTAGCAGAGCTAAGCTCAAAGAACATAATGTTTTTATTCTGCTCAATTTGGATAAATCTTTCAGAGTATTGAAGGAAATAATATATAATCAGAGTTCAAGGAACAAGTTGTTTTAATATTTTCAGTCTGATTGGGTATCCAGATGAGTAGGAAAAACAAACAAACAAAACATTGTATTTAAAGTTAAGTAATCCTGGCAAGATAGATCTGTTAGCCAAGAAAAAAAAAGGTGTATAAAAGCAGTGGTAGAGAGGTGACAGATTTGAAGCCCCAGGTATCTCCCAGGTATCACGGTGGTTCTCAGACTGTGTCCTGAAGTCATGGTTCTGGACTAGGCTTGTAGAAGATTTTGTTTGCAGCACGTTTTTTGGTTGCGACACCCCTACTGCTTGCTGAAATGGTCTCTTGGGGTTTGCAGGGTAGCTGCAAACTTGGTCTTTTTTTTTTTTTTTTTTTTCCTTTAAGTGTTTCTGATGGTTCATATCATAATTTTTCAAGTACAAAATAGCTAACTGTGGTTCTATTCTGATTTAAGAGATCATGAAAACACTGATAAATTTCCCTTTGAATAGAAGTTCATGCTCTTGGTGGTTGAATTCCAGTGGGCTCTCAGGAGACCAAAGTCACGGCTGCTGGAGGAAGGGTTGGATTAGTGCAGGAACAATGGTGGAGTACAAGAATAGCAAAGTGGGTAAAGAGCCCAAAAATTATGCCAAAAAAATGAATCTAAGAGAAAGCAAGAATGTTAACGCTGGATAACATCTATGAGTTGTGTTAGAGCAAGTTTTGTTTTATTTTCATCACTAACCTTAGACCATAAAATTAGAATATGCTAATCAAAATGTACTGTTCAAGTCGGGGGGAATAATCAGTATAGAAGAGCATTAGTATATTGTGTGGGAAAATCTGAATGATGTGAAGGAGTGGAGAAATAAAGGGGAGAAATTCAATATTAAGAAATGAAAGATTATAAATTGTTATGAATATTACAGAGGGGACATCTGTGAGTCACTGTTTATCAGTTGGAGGGGTTGAGGAGGATGGTATGAGGACAGCATGTTTAGGAGCTGTGGTGCGGGAAGAAGTCACAGATAGAATGTGATGTTCAAGTCCAGGTCTGTTTTCCATGAAGGGGAATACAAACTGTAATGAGTGAAAGGACAACCAAAAGGAGCAGTGATTTAGTTGCCCTGTTACTGTGGTGGTAATGAATTTTTAAAACACAAGAATATTCTGTGTAGCTATGTATTTATCAGTAAGTAATGAAGTTAATACATCCAATACATTTACATAGTGCTTAAATTGTTTGCCTTCATTATTTATTAAAACATTTTACGTTTCCTGAGTGTATTTTTCCTGCAGGTACAACGTAAGTATAATAAATTATCATTTGAATGAATATTTATAATACAACAATGCCCTCAGTGCTGCAACACATAATATTAGTCATGCTACTGGTTAGAGCTTCTACGTGTATTTTACTAATGTGTGATTTTGTTATGCTTTGACTTACATTAAACAGTTCAAGATAAATGCAACTGTTTATTCTTTTGATTTGAGAACAGTCCTCCTCTTTTGTAGTTCAGGGACATTAAGGATGCACTTTTTGGGACTAATGAGCAGTAATACTTTTTAGTATTCTGACTTCATATTTGGTACTCCAGTAATCCACTTCATTTCTACTTGTTCTTACACCAGGATTCAGGGTTCAGCAATACTAGATGTAGTTCTGTGTGTGTGTTTTTTTTTTTTTTTTTTTTTTGCGTGGCACAGCTAATGCACATGTGCAGAAATTAATCTAGAGACAGTCCTTGTGACAAAAGAAAAAAAGGCAAGAGTCAGAAGAGGGGTGTTGCTTTTATTTCATCTTTAGTGGCTCTTTTACACTGCCAAGGGCAGATTATGGAATATAAACTTTGTGAACCAGCCTGGTGGCTGAGCTTTCTAACCCGATCACTCACTGTGACGCAGTACCCTTTATTTCTAAGGGGTCAAGAAGAGCTTTTTTTGTTTCTTTATCCATTCACTGTGCCGTATCTGTGTTCCTTTACTTCTAATGAAATGTTTGATGTCCGTATTTCAAGACTGAGCCATGCTGTTCCAGAAGTGCTGGTACCCTGAACTATGTTCTGTGCAGCACTGTGCATCTCTGATGCACTGAAATGTTTAGGAATTAATTTTTTTTTTCAGAGCTGGGAGGGAAAAATGAATGAGTGATGCAAACAGAAAACATTACTGATAAGTAAAGAATTAAAAGCCCCCAACTGTTTGTTTATCTTCATTATCTTCAAGTTTCAACATATCTGGAACAACTGTGTTCACCACTGTAGGTGAATCAAGTATGGGCTAGTTTGAACACTGGAAGTATAATTTCCCAGTTGCCACACTGCTTACAGATGAGAAGAGGCTGAGTTGTCACACAAAGCAGGTAATGTCGTGCCTCTGAAAATGAAAGCCCTGTGCTCACAGTGTAAAGCTGTACAATTAGAACAATAGTTCCAGGTCTTTTCTAGTATCTTTAATTGTCATGTGTTTCATCCAGGCATTGAAGCAACAAATGTTTAAGTCCTCAAAAGTGAATGTGGCAATACATAAAATTCAAAGCTTTTCTTTGAAATTTGAAACTAAAGAATACCAGAATAAACATACCTCAAGAAACTACCTGTCTGTGCATTGTCAAATGTAAATTGTTAGGAAAGAAAAAACGCAACAGTTGTATTTCATAAACGTGTAGGACTTAGAACTAGGGAACAAATGATCATCATGAGTCAAGAAAAGACAACATTTTGCAATATTTAGAAGGTTGTCTAAATATTTGGCTTCACAGCATTGAGAGTGCCATGTTTTTGCATCTAAAACATATGCAAATTTGTAGGTTTTCTGATTTTTTTTTCCTGTTGTCTTCTCCTAAGCAAAGTATGCAGATGAGAAATGCAAATACTTGAGTCAATGTGGATACACAGTTGCCTAGGTATTACCTCATTGCTTTGTGACCACCTCTAGCCATGCTGAGCTGTGACTCTAAATGCTCATAATTAACATCACAGGTGGAAGAAAACTTATAAATAGTCTAACAATATCAGAGACCATAATTTTCCTAGCTATAAATAGAACTCCTGTTTAATATGTGTTATGATTGGAGAAGAGCAGGAGATGGGCGTTTACTTGCTCAGACCTTCGCTCTGGCCCAGAGTACAGTGGAAATGATAGATCACTTAGGATGCCATTAGCTCTGCCTGAAGTAGCAAGCTAATGCAAGGTAAATTGGAGACCTCAGTTTAATCCAGAAATGGACCAAGAGACATAAGGTAGTACTTAGGAATCATTACGCTGGCTCTGCAGAAGGTGGTGTGCCACAGAATTTGGAGATGGAGCACCAGATGCCCTAACAACTGAACCTGATGTTCAGTTCATTATTCCTAATAACCCAGAACTATTCTTATATAAACAACAAAACTCATATATGGAGGTTCCTGGAGAAAGCAAATCTCCTTTCTTTCATTCATGGTTGCTTCCTAGTGCTTCTGGCATTTCAGAATTCTTGTAGTCAGTAATCCACATGCGTTAATTTTAAACATGATCTTTAAGATAACTGTTGAGCAAAGTCTGCTGCTACTCACAGGTGGGACAGAAAGGTTGTGCTTTTTATAAATTGATAAAATGCTTTTATTTATTGAGCTTTTCTTACAAACTTGGAATTGGAGACCCCAAATGCTTCAAAGGAATTCTGTAAAATGCTTGACATGGTGCAATTGCCCCGTGTAGGCTGGTGACATTGATCATTGAGGTTAAATTCTTCAGCAGGGTTCAGAAGTGTGCAAGATGAATTCCACAGCCCTGTTGTTGCATGGCACGTAATAAAATTGTGGACTTGTACCTACCTTTCCGGTTGAAGTTCAAGTAGCTAGTCAAAAGCATAACCTGGAATAGGTGCGCTTCCAGCATCCAAAGAAACTTGATTCCTCCCATTTTAATGGTACTTAATTTCAATACAGACATATTTATTCTGTCTTGTTTTTAACATATTTTGCAGTTCTATATTTTCAGTTATATTAGTTATTTCATATCACATATTACATATTCAATTATTTCTATACTACAGTTTCCATATATCTTTTTTTTTTAGCTGCTTCAGTTGATTGAGTTTTGTTTTTATCATGTTTACACTGAAATGTTTACACTGTAAAATTTGTGTGAAATCAAAAACAGGTTTTGATCAAATAGCTGTTAAATTTCTTCCTTTCATTCTTGTTTCTTTACTAATACTTCTGTTTCGCTCTGATATTTTTAAGGCTTTTAATTCAGCTGTTGATGATTTTTCAGCTGTCCATTCCCCCCTACATTGACTTCCTTGTTACTCTTTTTCCTCCTATGGCCCTTTGTGCAGCAGCCACACACAAGTGCTTTGCTTGTATATTCCATTGTATCTGCTTGATTTTCCAAACATAATTCTGAAGAAGCTAAAGAGCTGTCAACTTCTACAGAACAAAAAACCACATCAACTGATGTAAGCAATATCTTTTCAAGATAAATTAGAGATCTTGGTTTATTTTGTGCCTAAAATTCCCTAAGGCAATGCTATTTGTGAATTATCTGTGATAGAAAAGCATTTTTTTTTTTTATATTACACTTGCTTCTCCCTCGTAACTACTAACTCAGATGTCTACCTAGGAAAATGGGCAATTCCTTTAGCTAAACATTGCCATTTAATTATTTTTTCTACTTTGCTTAGTTCTGTCCTCTTCAGAATGGCAGTTTATGCTTCATAATGTTTCTATAAGTAGTTTTGAGAGATGGAGAAGTTATAAGTAATTTGTAAACCTTTCACTTAAGCATACATCATAAACAGCGCGGTAACTTAACTTTCAGGAAAGATTAATTTTTATAATCACAAATAAAAGTTGTGCATTCAGTAAGAAAGTTTCTTAAAGTTGATGGGAAAAGATACTTGTTGACAATGCAGATAGAGCTTACCTGAGTTGACAGATGATGACTTAAGTGTATGCACAACATCATCTCTTTTTGGCATATATCTTAACCTAATGTCAAATCACAGAAGCACTGCTTACTGTAAGAGATTTGCAACAAAAATAGACTAGAGTATTTACTTCCAAGTTCTTGTTGTAAGCTGATGCAAAATCAGTTGTGAAATGAATTTTGATGTTACAAATGTCAAATACAGCCAGTGTTTCTGTGCTCATAATGTCACCCTAACATAGTCTGATTGAGACATCTTGTGTAATCATTATTGTTCATTAAGATTTCATTTTTTTAGTGTCTTCACAGTGATTGCAAAAGTTTATGCCTTTCTGTGAAAGAATAAAAAAATGTTACAGAAAAGCCAAGACTAAATGGGACTGTGGAATCAGAGATGCAACTGAGCATCGAAAAAAAAAAAAAAAAAAAGCCACCACCAAAACACCTAAAGTTAAACTATGTAGGAGATAAGACCTGACGTGGTAACACGGCTACAGATGTGCATAAATCAGTCTCGTATCAAAGATGTTAGCAGTGGTGTTTACTATGAAATACAGATGAAGACACTTGTTTTTCTAGTAGGGTCATTATAAAGATTTCAGTGTGTTCTGTATACTTAAGCCTTCAGACGACTTGCTTCTTGGTTTAAGACAATATATTAAAATCATTAGCTGTAAATAGTAAGCATTAATTTTTGTTGAGTCTGTCATCTGTCTTCCTTTGGGCAGAAGCTGTTACATCACCAACCTGTCACTTTGTTCCATGCTTCCAGCAGGCTTGAAGGAAATGGCACGGTCTGCTTGTGAAGTGTTACTCCCAAAGAGTACTGGAGGTCCAGATCATACCTGCGAGCAGCTGTTCTTAAACTTACTAGAATGTTTTTTTTTTTAGTAAGTGTTCCTTTTTCTGTTGTTTGCTGCAGAAGTCAATTGGAAGGGAAGAGAATTTCAAAATGAATTATTTCCAAGTGTTTATCAGGGACAGAATAACGGGGACTCAAGGTACAGGTGTAAAGCCAGCTATCTTCTGCTGTGTTGTTATTTACCAGCTACAATGTATTGTTTGTCTCTGCAGACTTCAAAGTAACAGAACAAACAAACAAAAAAAAAAGTGATGTCTGTTATGGTGATCTTAATAGCTGGCCTATGCTGGGTCTTGAACCTCTGTGCCTATCAATATGTTCTGTGCATGTCCAGTTTTACTGTAACATTGGTGCTACTTGACAAAAGGGAGAGAGAACGCTGATTCTAGCTGTCTGGTTTGTATTTTCTCACTGCAGTGCAGTATTTCAAATGATTGATTCATGCATTATACTGCTTATATGCTCCAGCCGGTTCACTTGCTATTACCTCATTTATTTGACTGACAAAGTAGACAAGTGATGGCTGCCTCGGGGTTAACTCACTGCTTCATAGGAAGATGAAGAACCTGGTACACATGCTGTGTATGCAGATGAACAAAACCGTAGGTGTCTTTTCCCACATTGTGTTACATTTCCTCTCCCCCCCCCCCCCCCACCTTTTGAAGTTTGAGTTCTTTCACTCTGCACATAAAAAAAATAAATCCTACCTCAGTTTGGAGCAGTACAAAATAAAAGGAGTTTGGAGTGTACAAAATAAAACTGAGAACCCCAAAAAGGCACTAGGTTTCTATAAGTGTTAGGGATATTTATTGAGGTTCTCTTTAATAATAATAATTTTTAAAATCTGCATGTGCATCAGGCTGTATTTATCTTATCTGCCACCTGTTCACTGGCAGAGCAGAGGGAGCATTCATGCCACAAGACTCTTCATTGCAATGGTGTAATTGCTGCACTGCGTAACAGTGAACCTGGTGCAGAATCATTGTTTTGACATTGCATACTGGTCAATAATATAGTTAGGTATTAAGGAAAAAAAAGACTTCTGTTATGAAGAACCCAATGTTAAATAAAATAATTCTGCATTCCCCTCTGTGGCATTCAGGAGCAAGTAAGCACTAAAACTCAAAGTAGAGCCCTGAGGAAATGAACTCTACTCATTTGGGGCAATGCACTCCATATGCCTAATTTTGCAATATTAACTCATGCAGCACTCTTGTGAAAATTCATTCATCTCAGCAAAGATGGTTGGGTGGGTCCTGGGGTATTTAGATATTTTCCACGTTGTTGGTCTCTAGAGATGAGTTTTGAAGTCCATCTTTCTGCACATATACAAATGAGCGTTTTGAGGTATCAATTTGTGACTATTTTTGATTTGGAGAATTGTTTACCACTCTCTCTCACATCAGTATTTGATTTAGAGAATCTTGACTTTTGCTGGCTGAACTGTCTTCTAACCAAAAGAAGCAATAAATTGTGAAAAATATAACCGCCCCTGCTCAGAAGCTTAAATTGCAACATACTGCCGTGCTTTCTGAAACTGCAGTCATCGTGTTCTATTTTCTTAAAAAAATAATATTAAATCAACACTTGCAATCTATGGATTAACAACGTAAAGAAATAAAGGTATACCCAATATATAGTTTTACATTTACAATGTATTGATGGCCTGTGATGAAATGAGTGGTACTCATGTGTTTTCCTGTCAATTCTGACTCTGCAGAGTGTGAACCTTTACTGTGTAACAGAATGCGCGTACACATAAAAAAAAAAAAATCAAATAATGATGATAGCTATAATTATTCCAAATTGTTTGGTATTTTTTATTCTTTTGGCCTCTGTCTAAGGGTAAACTATTTCCACTAGATTGGATATTAAAACTTGAATCTGAATAGTCTAGCCAAAAATGAAAAAGGAAGCAAGTAACACTTGATACTGTTTGCCACCTTTGGTACATTTTGGTAATAAGAGACTTGTGTGCAGAAGGTCATTAAACGCACATGAAAGGAAAGGATGGTGAGAATGCTTGATCCAAAGCCGTAGAAATATCTAGTATTGCTTAAAGCACAGTATGAAAAATTCATTGCATTTTTGCTCCTCTAAGTAATAGTTTTTGGTTGGCTGGATCACATTTGGCAGGTGTTTGACTGGAAATGATAAAACCTCAAGTAGTCTAGGGAGGAAAAGGGCTGCCAGAGACTAAATACCAGCAAATTCATACTGGAAATAGAGGACAAGTTTATAGTAAAGAAAGTAATGAATAATTTTAATTACTATGAAAATTGTTGCTTGCCTTTCTGACTTGAAAGAACGGTTTTGTACCAAAAATTTGCCATCTTTTTGTAACAATAACTTTTTTGTAACTGAGTCTAATAAAATATTTTAATGCTCCATATGAACCTTGCTTCCTTAAAGCTCCTAAGCTAAACAAAACTAGGACTTCTCCATTAAAAGCAGTTTTATTATATTTTGTTCTGGAGAAAAAAAAAAAAAAGGCTTGCAGCCCATAACTTTTGAAATTTTATGCAAAAGTATTATTAAATGTAGTAAGTACCAGCCATTTCTTGCACTTAAAGAGTGAGATGAGCTTACATAGGTAAAAATGAAGTAGAAGGAAAAGGTCAGATTTTTTGATCACGTAGCCAAGACTTGGGGGAAAAACTATAAAATAACCAGGCTTGTGGGTTAATAGCCTCTTTGAAAATGGTGAGAGGGTTCACATACCCTTGGAATGTCTTTCAATAAGTATGTGAAAGGGCAGATGTTCTTTGCTTTTTATGTTAGTTTACATTTTCAATGATAGAGGAAAGTTGAATGTGGCCTCTATTCCTTTGAAATTTATTATGACTAGTTTGTGACAAAATTATATTACACTAATTAAACTATTGCTTTTTTTTTTTATAGTACAGCTTATTATTTCAATATATTTTTGCTTCTTGCATTAGGTATTTAGATGTTACTATTTGTCTCTAGATATTAAAAACTTGAGTAGTAGGTTTCAGAGACCACCTGCAGGGGCCTGGTAAGAAGCCATAAATAGAATTATTCCTTTTGTCTGAAGGTAGACATTTACTTGAGTATCACCTGCAATTCCATAGTCAAAATTGAAATGACTGGCTCATCAATATAATGATTGTATTGGAAGACACAATAGTCACCTACCAGTATTTTCTCTACTGTGTATTTTTGTAATAAAACTTGAAGTCTTCTTAGTAATATGAAGTATAATGATCTAGCAGTCTGGTTATGATCTACCAGAGTTGTTACTGAATGGCCTGTTCAGTGTTTTGTGGACTGAATATGTGTGGTCTAAGATGGTATCTCATATTACTTCATGGAAAACTGTTGAGGTCAGAAAAAAAAATCAGCAACGATTCTTTCATTTCTTCACCGTTCTTTCTCTAGGCATCCCAATTCACTCAATTTTCTACCTGCATATAGTTTAGTTATGATTCACAGACATGATGTCTGCGCATTATTTTTGTGAGTTGGTAATTTTATATATTGCAAATATTGTGTAATTTGCATACTTCCTTCTGCAAAGATGATCATGTTTTTGGTGCTTTGGAGAAACCTGTTGAGTAACTCTGTGCTCTCTCTTTACTCACGTTATACTGTCTTTCTGCATTGAAAGACTCTGGAAGCTTGTTCATATGTGACTGTGCAATGTGACCACAAATCTTAAGGTAAAATAATGGAAGACTAACTTCACCGGGCTGAAGTCATGATCAGGAATGTATTTGTTGGGATAGGTTAACAGTATGGTAACTTAAACCTGAAATTCCATTACTAAGAGATGCATTGGGAAGTGTATGGTGATCCAAAAGCAGCCTGAAGACAAATCCAGTCTGTCTGTCTTTGGGAAGGTTTCCATCCTAAAGTTGCTGAGAGCCAGACCCCAGGGAATATACAAAATTGAATATGGAGAGGTTGGAGGGTAATATTCCTTCTTCAATAAAAGAAGGAAAATACCAAATGTATCCTAAACTGAAGAAAGGAAAACACTCGAATGTACCACTTCAGATTGGATAACAAGGGTCGTGGGGAAGAGTTCAAAGAGTATGAGAAACAAACTGGACTAACAGGGCAACAGTGACTGGTCACAAACCTGATGTCCATAACCAGTAACCTGTCACTAGCCAGGGCTCCATTTTAGGGCCAATTCTCTTTACTGTTTTCATAAATAACTTAGATGCAGAACTTGAAAGTATACTAAGGTTGCATATGATGCTAAACTGGGAGGAGCTTTACGCTCCCTTGAGTGAAAGGAGGCCTTGCAGAGAAATTTTGACAAATTAAAGAACTGGGCGATCACCAACTGCATGAGGTTCAACAAGAGCAAGTGGTAGATTCTGCAATCCTGGGACATATCTGGGACAGGGCAACCCTCTGTACATGTACAGACTGGGGAATGAGAGCAGCCACATGGAAGGGGATCTGAGGTTCTGTTTGACAGCAAGTTGAACATGAGCCAGCAGTGTGCCTGGAGCCAAAAGGGCCGAATGTACCCTGGGGTACCTCAGGCGCAGCACTGCCAGCTGGTTGAGGGAAGGGATTGTCTGGTTCAGCACGGGTGCGGCCTCATTTCTAGTATTGTGTGCAATTTTGGGCACCACAGTATAAGACAGACATAAAACTACTAAGTGAACCTCCAAAGGAGGGGTGTGAAGATGGTGAAGGGTTTAGAGAGCAAGGCTAATGCAGAGTGGCTGAATTCATTTGGATCATTCAGCTCTGAGAAGAGGCGACTGAGGGGAGGCCTCACAGCGGCCTGCAGTTCCCTCATGAGGGGAGCAGAGGGGCAGGCGCTGAGCTCTGCTCTCTGGTGACAGTGACAGGGCCTGAGGGAATGGCATGGAGCTGGGACAGGGGAGGGCCAGGCTGGGTGTTAGGGAAAGGTTCTGCACCCAGAGGGTGGGCCCAGGACAGTGATCATGGCCCTAAGTCTGTCAGAGTTAAAGAAACATTTGGGCAATGCTCTGAGTCACATGGTTCAGTTTTTGGGTGGTTGATTTTTGTGGAGTCAGGAGTTGCACTCAGTGATCCTTGTAGGTCCCTTCCAACTCAGGATGACTCTATGATTCAGTATTGATACTCTTAAAATCTAGAGGGTAGGCCTAAGTGCCAGTTTTACTTTAGGTAGGAGAATGGCTTTGTTGGAGAAAATCTGTGTTTGATTAGTTAAATCAAAAAAGTGTAACCAAGTAAGCCCTTGTGCCAGACCTTGAGGATTTCATGCACCTCTTTTGGAATATAGCTCAACGTCACTAAAAGAGTGACTGTTGAATAAATCTGTTTATTTGTTGCTGGAAAATAAAAGATACAGTGATAATGATGAGATAATGACGAGGCTTTTAAGACACCACCAGAAATAATGCTGTAAATTCACATTCAGTCAAAATAGATGCATTACTGAGCTGCTGAATTTTTATCACAAGTGAAGTTGCTTGTGTTATTCCTGTGATCTCTGAGATGTTACTAAGCTGTTGCATTGAGCATTAAAACTGCAGCAATGTCTGTGACAAAAAGACAGAAAATCCAAGGTCAAATGGAAGAGACACAGGGCTTCTAACTCAAAAAAGCCTTCTGCTGTACCTGCAGATATCTCAGAATCTGCTTGATGGCAGGTGCGTATCAGAGAATGAGAAAGGAATAATACATCCTCTAAGGTATAAGTCAGAAAAATTAATTGCTTTCTATATCCAAGATAGGAGAAGGAATGGTTTGCAATGGTTCAGTCTCTTGAGAAACTGCTACCTTGTTTTTGTGGGAAGCATTTTATTGCAGATACACTTCTGAAATAAGATACTGTGAAGAAAGAATTCAAAATGTATGAGGGTAATTTTTTTTTATTTTTATTTTTTCTTACAAACTTATGGCATGCAAATAGAAATAGAAACTAGACAATTTACTTACTTCCAGCCTTGTATGTGCTACATTGAAAGCTATGGCCTAGAAAGAGAGCCAAGAGGAAAAACACTTGTCTGCCATAGTCTGGCTGTGGCACTTCTGGGCTTGATGGAGCCTTTGGCAGGGTAAAGGACATGATGAAGACCTGGATCGAGCCGGCCACTCAGTGGGAAGAAAGTCAAGGCAGTTAAGTAGGGGAGTCTTGAGAGGATCAGGGGATGTTACTTGCAGCACTACTAGCCAAACCTCAGAAGTGAAGAAATGAAGTCTTTACTGTACATCCACAGACATGACTTTTTGGTCTTTGTTCAACTCAGGCAGTCTGAAAGTTGCTGAACTGCAAAGGAAAATCAGAGCAAAGGCCTAACCCTTTACAGAGACAGAGTGCAAGGACCTTTGTTTTCAAACCATTTTAAATTTTCCACTGAGGATTTTTTTTTTTTTTCCTACTTGAAGTTACACTGCTCTAGATGGCTTCTTTTACGTTCTAAAAAAAACTTGCTGCAGCTGCTGAAAGAAGGGCTTGCTTCAAAGAAACAGAAACAGCCAGGAAGGGGACAAGCCTTCCCACATCAAATGTATGACTGATTAAGGGTCAGCTACTGGCTTTGCCCATAATGCTGAACTTTTAGTTTTCAGTTCTGATCTTTGAAATCAACAGGTTCTTTTACTTCATGTACGGTTACAGAGTTGTTCAGGTTTCACTTTTACATCCTTTTATTTCCCAGGAAGCAAAAACTATGAAATTGTGGCTACAGGGTTATATGCACCTATTTACAGAAAAGGTCATATTTTACTATATATGCTCTTTCAGTTAGGCCATTAGGAAAGATTCATAATTTGACAGAAGAAATGAAGACCTTGGAATCCATTTCACTTAGTAGGTTAACTAAGATCATCAGAGTCCTCAAAGTAGCACAAGATGCACTTCTCCTTGAGTATATTCAGACAAACGATCCTATTGCTGCTAATCATTAGTAGGCAGATGGTAGGTGATCAAGATTTCATTTTCTTTGGAGGTGAAAAAATGGCCATCTGTTTCTAACATTGTACCTAAGGGAGTCTGCAATTGGGGTTGAGTTGATTACCAGATATAAGAAACTTTCTTTAATTCATTTACATATTACATTTAGTATTGTATTACTTGAATTCTGCTAGCATTTCAAAAAGACTGGAGATGAACCTAATTATCAGGTGGATCTTTTCCTAAGGGTCGCCATTTGGGAATATCTGAAAAATAATATTTTTCTTTGAGTTTTTCATACTAAGCTTATAGGACTCTTCCTTTCTACAGACGAGGGGGTAGTATACACATGATGAGAGGATTGCTGAATTGTTCTGTTAGAAGACTACTGGATATTTCAAAGGCTAATTTTTGAAACCTTTCCTTACCTCCGGAGAAACTTTATCTTGATTAATATGAAGTCCTGTCTGACAATGAAATTAGTGCATCTCATTTAAATACATAAAGTACAAATTCTGTTACTAAATCTGTGTGGTAGAACTTGGTTCATGCAAGTTTGGGAAAAGAAAATTTGTTTTTTTCTTGACTTTATAAAAAGCTGAAGATGATGTGGTTAAGACCTTCTATGTGCTAATTACAACTTTTAAACCAACTAACCACTGTCAACCATATCTCACTAGGGTGAAGAAATCCGTGATATTTTGCCAATTCCATGACCTTCAGCAGCTGTGCAGAGGAAATGAGCTTTCCCATGATAACTAGGCAGGTAAGTCTCAACTATTACATATTCTCCTGAGCTGCAACCTTTTAGATAATCAATATGCATATGCAAATTATTCACAACTTCGGCATCTCTTGAGTGGTAGGAGTGTCACTGGTAACAGGATGGGGAGTTGGAGTTAGGACAGTAACAGTAGTGCGCTGGGGAGAATTAAAAGATGACATAAATGTGTAAGAAATTTCATTAACTCACATGTTCTCTGAACAGCAAAGTGAAGCTACTAGCAAATAATTGCTGAACAGTATAAAATGGGATGCAATGTCAATGACTTTTTATTTAATTGAAAATATTATAGATTAAAAGATAAATTCGTTTCCTTCCCCATCCTTGCAGCTTGTGGTTAACTATATTTTTGCTGTCATAAGAATTTTTCTGATGTTTTTTATTACTTCCAATCCAAATTTTTAGACACCCTCTGTTTATGCAAACTATAAGAAAGAAAAACGTTATTTTTGAAATATTATATATTTCAAATATTTCTATATATTTCAAATATATTGAAATATATTTAAATGTGCCTATATATTCATAACTGATGCCATTTCTGCTTTTCAGGCTATCACTCTATGGGCCATAATACTAGTGAACATTTTACATAGCTGAACAAAATGCACAATGCAAGCTAGAGAGACAGGAAAGTCTACAAATTACTGTGAAAAGAAAACATGAAGTAAAGAGTAATAGCTGGTATTATTTAGAAACCTGAAAATTAAACCACATTTCGGTAGCTAGTCACTGACCTGAATCTATAATGTCCTTACAGATGTGTGCAGAGGTTTAGGACTCCACAATAAATAACAGTTGAATGTTTGCCTTGGTGATGAAACCAGTGTTGCTATACCAAAGCTCAGTAGAGGTATGCTAGTTAGAAAAATTAAGGGCATGAAAATGGGCGCCGGTACTTACTATAGAATAATAGAAATCTACATTGTCGTCTTTAAAAAACAAACAAACAAAAAACTAATTTGTGGATCAGATACATGTTTGTGGCCAAAAAAAAAAAGTTTTTACTTAATTTTGATCAATGTTTCTTTAATATGAATTGTAACCACTGAGTCAGAGCAAAACAAGCAGGCAATGTAAGTCAGGTTTGCTCAGTCAGTTTGCTTTGTCAGTCTGTCTGAAGTGAAGAAAGTGGCTGTGACCACTAATTTTTGCATTTGTGATTTTCTCGTTTTTGATGTTTCCGCTGGGCTTTACTGCTGATAATTGCCTCAGGCAATGCCTGGGGAGAAGGTACTGCAGCGAGATGGAGGAAACATCTGCCAGACTAGTTTTGCCTTTCTTTCGCGTACCATGATTCTCTTGGCATGTGACACATGTAAAACAACTAAGTACATTTTACATTATATACAGCAATTAAAACTTAAACACACTGTGCTTTTAGTAAGGAAAATTTAACGTTCGTTAATTTCTGTGCTACTGTTAGGTGCAGATTGCAAAAAGAGAGCCACAATCTACATCTGAGTAGATAATTTACAATGGTTAGCATATCAGATGAGTAAGATAAAAGTTTGCCTGAGCTGTCACCCCTCTAAAGTTAAAGCCAGCTGTCTTCAACAGATGTGTCCTCAGGGTCAGCCTCAGGTTACTGATACCCAATATAAAAGACTGTTGAGTTACTATCTGCAGCCATACATAATTTTAATATATAATACATCCTTAGTCTCTGAAGATACTTCTGGTTTTCAAACTGATAAACTCATTGCACTATTTTTTGTATTACCATGCAGAAGTAAAAACAACTTTGCATTTCCATTTTTTAACTTTATCTTTTTTCTTATATAAGTTTACTCATAGGGCAGCTAATTTTGAAAGGAAAGCTGAGTTTCAAGTGAATTATTATGATCAATTACAATGCCCTAAGGCTTTAACATGCAATAGGATGCAGTATAAAGTATGAGCATGCTCTCATATTCTGGAACTTCAAAGATTCAGTAATGGATTAGAGTGAACATAATGTATAAAATACATGGTGCACATTAGGAATGTTGTCCTTGTGCCTGAGTATTGCAAACCTGGACCACTTCTGTTTAGGTTTCAGAGCAGGAAAATCACATTGTTTGAATCTGATATATAACAATTTATTTTTAAAAATAAAAATAAAATCACCAAGTTCCATCATCACCAAGCTATGATGAAGCTCAAAACATTTTGTCCTATTTTTTGTAAATTTATTTCCTGATTTTTCCTAGGAATTCAAAACAAATCTAAAGAAAGCATACTGAAGAATTGAAGTAACCTGGCTTGGTGAATGAAGTAAGTACTCAAAAGACTGCTAGAAAGCCAACTGCTACCTATAAATGAAATAATCTCTAGGTGTCACTCTGGGAAGTTATTCTATGCTTATTGTGACAGGAAGCGCTAATAAAAAAATATAAAAAAAAAATCCAAGGACATTTTGCTGTTTACTAGAACAGTATCTAAATGAACTGGAAATCACATAAGGATTTTTTTTTTTTTTTTTTTTTTGGTAACATAAAATATCTGGTTCAAGTGCTATCTTCCTTAAAAAAAAAAGGGGGGGGGGGTGTGGTGGGCGAGGAAGAGATGGAGGAGTGGATGAGGAGTGGAGAACGGTTGTTGATTTGCAGAGATAAATCTTTGCATCATTCTGATCATATTGAGAAATCTTGACGTATGTTTATTAGGCCAAAGCTGTTTACTCCTTAAGGTAAATGGTTCTTCATTTCAATCAATAAAATTAATTTCAGGCAGTTTTTTCAAATTAAAAAAAAAAAAAAAATCAATTTCTTTAAGACTACCACTACTGATAACCAGCATTTTCATGTACCTCTCACATTCTAGTGTCTGAGAGGACACTACAGGAGCTATATAGGAGCTTCAGCTGAGAATAGGAGCTTCTATAGGAGCTTCAGCTGAGAATCTATTCTTTCTTTATTTTTACATTTCCTGTATGAATATGGAAAATACTTAGTTGAAAACTCTTTTATCACAACTCTGTTGTTATATAATTGTATTTTAGATTGCACAGCACAAAGGGTATTGAGCTGTCTATCATATTCTGTGCACTGAACATATATTTGAATTTCAGTTTAAATGAGGAATGGATTCAAGCTGGGCTAAAGCTACCTACAAAGCTTCTAAGGGTGTAAATATTATATACTAGGAGCATTTACAACTTTCCTTAATAAAATGTGTGCCCATCATGACTGCATAGGCTAGAATTAAGAGATAATGCTCTCTACAGGAGTTACTCAAATGGGAGACTTAACACAATTTAGAATTATCCTAAAACTGAAGCACTCTGGGATTAATACCCTAGGCATAGTTAATGTGATCATAAATTAAAATATTCTAGCTCTTCAGATATAGCAAGTCAGGCAACAGTATTAGTGGAAATGTATATTCAAGAGATGCAATAAACATTATCCTTGTGTACACCTAGAATCTAACAAGACCAAAAGAAATGAATGGGTATCACTTAAAATTTATTGGTGGTTCAATAACTATATGGGGAAGAGGGGTGGTGGAAGAAACGGTAAATATGTTTTTTATTGCACTTGTCTGCTAGCACCTCAGAAATACAACACAATGGATTTTGCAACAGAATGCAATCAGCAGAGAAAATAAAACCCAGTGAAATGTTTATAATATGATTTTTAAAAAGCAGTGATGGACTTTTCAGTCCATGTAATGTGGTTTCCCCGTAATAATAATAAACTGGAATCTGCTTCCTCAGGCTGCTCTAGCCAATAATTGTCATTTTTTTTCTTCATTCCTTTTATTCATGACACAGACACTGATCAGGTATCCAAACGGGTGCATCTGAAATAAGCTATTTTACATAACACCTCAATATAAAGAGCTTAAACATACCTTAGTAAAGATTCCAAAAGTGTAATAGTTTGGTATTTTTAGGTCTTTTTGCAGCCACTCTTTCTTAGTGTCTTTTAAAGAGTTCTATGTAATGTTACTCATATTTTTTCCTTGAAAAAAACACATCTGTAAAGGAAATAAAATCTTCTCATGCCTGTATCTTAGAAAATTGAGAGACAAGATTAATTAGACGTACTGGAAGTATTTAATGAAAAATGTTAGGATTTAAGATGGCAGGTATTCTGTTGCCACAGTCCCAATGGTTAGAAGCGGGAGGAACATTCACTTGGGTGTCAGCATCCTCTAAATGAGCATGTCTTCACCCAAGCTGCGGTTCGTGTCCACTGTGCATCTAGTGCTTGGTGAGCACCCAGTTCAGTGGTGCTGCCCAGGGCAGAGCCAGGACCCTCCCCAAGGGGTGGCTGCTCCCAGCTCAGCGCCTCCTGCCCCATCACAGCTTAAAGCAAAAAATCTCATTACAAAATTATTTTTTTAGGGGAGGTAGATAACATTGCCTTTGTTCTTTCTGTTATGCCTCCTGTTTGTTTGTTTGTTTTCGGGGGGTGGGGGGGGAGGGTTGTTGTTGTCTTGCTCCTTCTGCATTGCTTTATGTAGTGTGTACACCACAGCATGCATTATCAAGCCAGGCATGGCTGCACCAGGCACCAGTACATGAATATCAGTTGCTGTCGCAAACTTCAAACATCTGTTCCTGATCCTTCTAGGGATGGCATATCCCACGTGTATGCTGCCCTATTTTATTTTTCTTTACTGTTTTTACCTTCTGAACTCTGGGGTAAGCTTCTATTTTCTTGTATGATTTCAAAGCCTGCTAGTATTTCAAAATATTATCTAGAGCTATTGTGATTTGCTTGCAAGCAGCAATGTTTTTTCCATAAACATTTCTGAGAACTAGGCTGGTATATTTTTCACAGAATCCATGTGTGTGACACTTGATGTGCACTTTTATGGGCCGAGGGACCGTTAGTCCAATCGATGTGAAATATCACTTCAACTGGTAGGATTTTGATGAAATGACATATCAGGTATGATCAGTAGTTTTTTTCTTACTAGGAAATTTTCCAAGTCAAGTGTGAGATTTCAGTGTGTATATATAATTCCAGCTGGGGCAGAAATTGTGCTTGATGTGTTGAGAGCGCTTTCCTTACTACTTCACATAAAAATTGTGTTAACAGGAATGGGTCCTTTTAATGGATCCTTTGTCATATTGTCTTTTCTCTAACTATAGTCTGAAACCCAAAACGATTACATCAGAAAATGGTGAAAGCAAACTCTATCTGCCATACACATATACAAGTCTGTTAGGTTGCCTAAGCATAGAATTGAATCTGTTTGAAGCATGGGCATGTCTTCATCATGGTATTGTTTTCTCTTCTTGCCCCCCTTATTATTGTTGCCAGTCACAGCTAGGATGAGAGCAGCAGACAACATCTGCATTGAGCTTGGAGAATAAACAGGCTTTAAGCGATGACTTGGGTCTTTAGGAACCAATGTTTCAGGGCAATCCAACAGTGATTTTGGCAGTGCAGCTGGGTATTTGAGGATGTGGTTTTGTACATGGTTTCTAGCCTGACTTGGGAGTCTTTTTCTATTCTCTGTCTCATGGTAGCACTGGAACTGCTGGAGGCTTGGGCTCTCCCCAGCTAGATGTGTGATCTTCCAGGGCAAATCCACTACATTATGTGAAAAAAGATTAAAAAAAAAAAATAATAAAGATAAAATAAATCTTACCAATCTTTCAGGCGTTGTACTTCACTAGGAAAAGGGGAAAAAAACAACCAAACAAAAAACAACAACAACAACAAAAAAACATTCTACTTAAAAGTTCTCTTTCTATCTCTTTCTTACAGGTGTATACATAACCCATGCTCTGTCTTGATGCTGAAAGGTGTCATGCACCCCAGTTCTCAGACTGAAACACTACAGGTACGTCCCACTGATAAGAAGACTCATTCTGTGTCAAATAAAAACCAGGTATCCAGGTGCAGAATTTTATCTCCATATGTCTTTCATTAGTTCTTGAAAATCAAGATCAAGCTCTAGATAAACTTTAATTCTATATTCTTTTTTTTTTTTTTTGAATGTGTTTTAAAAGTATTATTCTTGATAAATAAAATACTAGCCATCTTATCCTCTTGGTTGAAATATTTATAGATAACCTTACTTGTAGTGAACTGAAATGAAAATTTAATTATATTTGTGCAACCGAGGCAGCTATATTGATTAATATAGCAAGCTGGAAAGTTAGTATTTTACTGTAATATAATCATGAAACATCTTAACAGTGATGCACTTAGCATCCTATGTATTTCATTAAATATTAAAATGTGAATATGAGGCTTTCTTAGATGACTACAGACCAGTCAGAAGTAGCAAACTGATTGTAATAATCCTGTTATTTTCCAAATGTTTAAGAATCAGATGTGAAACAATTTAGAAATTGTAATTCCCCTTGCTTCACAGACTTGACACTGCTTTTTTTTTTTTCCTTGATATATTTGTAGGCTGTAGACTATTTGACAGCAAATTAATTGCAATGATTGCTAAAGCAAAGTCTAAAATGGATCCAGTGATCAAGATGCCTGCTTTGTACAAGGCAGTGCTGTCTCAGCTGTTGGCTCAGTCAGTAACTGTGGGACTTCAGCCACGGGAAACATGTAAAAATCTAGAGTCTAAGAATTCAACTAATTGAGCTGGATCATCAGATGTTGGGTTGGTAGTTGTACGAGACTTTTTTTTTTCTTCAGTCAAGACTGTGGTCAGAGGGGCAGAGCCACACTGTAATTTGGAGATCTTCCTACTAAGCACACCTGAAGCGCTGCTCAATTTGACCTGCATTTGTCTCCCATTCCATGTAGAGGGAAAAAAAAAAAAGGAACAGAAGAATAAGGGGTAACTGGAATATGCAGTGCAATTGCCGTTTCACAAGAGCAGGTGGCATGCTAGATGTGTCAAGCTGTCAGTGTGAAGATGGGGGAGTCAGCTGTGACAAAGGGGCTGGTGGAAAAAAGTGGCTCGGGGAAGTCTGCCTTGCTGCTTTGGTGACGCTGATGTGTGCTGGACTTGCATAGTGGGTATGCCCTCTGAAACTGAATGGTTGTATCAGATGCATTTCATCCAGAAAGCCTTAATTGATTTGCTGTGTTTATTAGCTACAAATGATTTCCCTTTATGAGTGCAGGTTATGCATGTATACGTTATTGTTTACATCCAATAATTTTTCTTGAGATACACTCGGGAATATTATCTGATTCTGACAGAGCAGTTAAAAACATGCCTGCCTAAGCACAGGGGTTATCCTCATTAACATCAGTGGCCTAGCTTATAAATAATAAGTTAGGTTATTATGTACTTCTGAGAGCTCATTGCTGGCTTTGTGAAGTTATTTAGCAAATGTCTAAGTCCTCTGATATACTGTAACTTAATTCATAGGAGATAATGTGCTGGAAGAATTACAGTAGATACCATAATTGCTAATGGGGCCAGCAATATTGCTGTTTTGCTGTAGCAGGTTGCATTGTATTTCATGCCAACAGTAAATAATTTCTCTGTAGTAAATGGAGAATTGTCCCTACTATATGACTGCCTACATACACATAATTGTTTCTAATTTCTAGTTGGAAAAAATGACAGTTAATTTGTACTTTAACTAAAGAAATAAGAGATAATCCATTTAAATTCAAAAGTCTTATTGGCATGCTAATTTAGCATTTACTGTATGTGGGAAAAAAAGTGGTTTCTCATCTTGTGAAAGTTTTATGAGAATATACTGTGGAATTCAAACACTAGCAGGAAAATGAGGCTTTTCAGCCTCACTGAAAAGAGACTTCAGTATTTTGTCTTAGGATTTTGTGTTTAGTTTTATAGCTTTATGTACAGATGGTTTGGTACAATGGACTGGGGGTACCATACAGCAAGGATCGGAACCTCACGTGTTAGTACGATACAAGTTTTGAAGCTAAATTTTACCAAGTAGTTATGAACTGTCAGTAGTTATGAACTTGTTATAATGGTCCATTTTGAGGTATTAATTCTGGGGGGATGAAAGGAAGGAAAGAGGTCTCTTACAGGTCCTCCGTTCTGTGAACTTCATCAACTAGGCTGGGAGGCTGGAGTTACAAGGAGCTGGATCAAGCCTTGCTTACATGACTTTTGCACACAGGTTCATTTCCAGGGTTTTGGCACCTCCAGCTGTTCGTGGTGGATATCCTTTTGTGGAGGATATCATATGCTCATCGCTCTTTTCATGAAATTACCATCCATCACCTTTAAGTTCTAATATATAGACGTTAATTACTGAAAACCTATTTAAGCAGGAGTAATGGAGAATTCTGTAAGGTGGCAATTCTAAGAAAGTGGAACAGGTTTTGCTGAAGTGTTTTCTTTTTTCTGCATCTCCCAGCATAAAACTTACCCATTAGTATGTTCGAGTGCTGTGTTCTAGACAGCAGGACAGGCCGAGCTGGCTCCATTTCAGCTTTGAGTGTGCAGTCCTAATATAAATAAGAATCTCAGCAGATGGAAACGCCAACTTCAATTGATATTTGAAGGACCAGGACCATTGTGAGGCTTAATGGGCTTAATAGTGTATTTTTTGCCACAACTTTCCAGTCCTTTTCAGTCATGTAGAAGAGGGAAAAAAAAAAAAAAAAAGAAGAGAGGAGAGGAGAGAGAAGAGAAGAAGTTTTGTATGTGGGCAGGAGTGAAAGAAAACAGCAGAAGTTGGTCAGGTTCTTCCATTGTTTATTTTAAACAGAATTTTATAGAATATGTTTGTACATCTTCCTTTACAAGACCTTTTCATCATCCTTTTCAAATCAGAGTAGTTGGATAATTAAGATGCACGCTCATGTTTTCTTGAACTTTGAGAGAAATGGAGGATTGAAGCAGTTGGGGGGTGACCTATCACGGCAGGGTACTATCATGGCAGGGCCATTACACGTTTTTTTCCTTTTGTCTTCTAACATCCCTGCACTGAATGTTTTTTCCCTTTCTGCTCTCCCAGTTTTGTCTGAAGCTACAAAGACAGAAAGTAGTAACTGGGGCCAGACGGTCAGGAACAGTTGGAGAGAATAAGTGGATACAAATGGTAGGTGATCCTAATGTACCAGGCATGTCTCTAAGTTTGGGATAAGGAGACTGAAATTAGACTTTGAGTCCTAATTAATTCATTTGTAATCTCTGTAGATTATAGCCTTCTGTGATAGGCACTGTGTGTTCAGATGCTGTTCATGATGAGCTCCAGACATGAACAAGAGCTTTGGATATACAGACACATAAATTTGTAACAGTGAAAGGTATTTTTAATACTGAGCAAATAAAGAGTATTTTCCTTCAGTTTTACTGGAAAATGTCAATCCAAAACACTTCTAATTGCAGGGAAAATTTTAAGCTATACTCAACAACAGAAACCTCAATTCCTTCCTTCTTAGAAAAATCCATACATCTCTAATAAGTGTTAATTTTCATAGAATTTAACATATTTGTAAATATTTTCCTCTGACAATAAGTTGTAAGGAGTTGACATTTCTTTAAAATCATGGATAAATAAAAAAGCTTTTAAATAACCTGATGTACTGTATAATTGCATTAAAGCACTTGAGAGCACAAGTCATTGAAAAATGTTATTGCACCTAACTTATTTGAAAGCTTGTCCTAGGGGAAAAAAAGAAAAAAAAAAAAAAAGGTAGATAGTAGCAGCTTCTATAAATGATAGACTAAACGGAATAATGTTGAAAACTATGATGTTTTCTAGTAACATGGCTGGGATCCTTTGCAAATAGCTTTCAGAGAAGGAAAACAAGAGTTCCAAGTAAGACCTCTCACAAAAATACGCATTTTGGTTAGATTCCAGTGCCTTCTATGCAGCATAATGTAGTACAGGATTCTCCAAAGTAAATAATTTGATTGCAACTAGTAACATAAAACAATGTTAAGGGAGATGAGGGTCAGAGCCAGTAAATTTACATGTATTTCTTGAAATTGTCTTCCATGTTGTTTTATCCATAAGTATTGAATAGCGCAGAAATAATTTGACATAAATTCAGCTCAAATATTAACACAGAACTTGAAGTTGAATGCCTGCCTGTGCAGGACAATAATCAGTGTAAAGATTTCCGAGATGGCTTTTGAAAAACTGCTTTTCTCAGCAGAGACAGACTCATATGATTTTAGGGGGTTGTCAGATGTGCTTTGGAGTAGTGTAATCTCTTAAGATACAACCATTAATAATTCTTGCGTTCTTTGTCACAAAAGTAAGTGTAGGCAAGGGAAGTGGAGGTTTGGCGTTTATCCTGCAACAGATCAGAGCCAAGTTTGGGCGTAGGTATGGAATTACTGCAGTCATCAGGAGCAGCAGCACTTGCTGTCCTCCTCCAGCCATCCCAAATAATATATCATCAGATAATTCCTAATATCTATTCTGTAACTGGTTATTATGTTGAAGTAAATGGTAAATGTTCATGTGGAGGAGGAAAAAAAAAAAAAGGTAAAGCAACTTTTCTGTTCTATAGAAGATAATCCAGAACTGTTGTTTTTGCCTGGAGAGAGGTCAGAAAGCCAGAGGTGCTGATATTCTTGGCAGAAACACGGTATTTGAACTAGGTGACTTAGGTAAATGACTTGGACTTTGTAGCAGCCATAGCTTTCATGGGAGTGAATGATGATTGTAGGATTATGTTTCTAGTATCAATAACAATTTAACTTGTATTTTAATGATGTGTTTGTCCTCAAATGGAATGTGTTGTGCTTAAAGACTGGAAAACAGAGGAAATACTTTGAATGTTTAACTTGGATCTACAGAGGACAGACTCAGCAGTCCATCCCTGTAAGATGCATGTGCTAAATCATTTCATTTTGCATTGCCATGGATGGTAGGTTTGCACACAGTTTTCTGAAGTGGGGAGTAACTTCCTAAAGTACTCTGAACTTATTGCAATTACCTGACCATACTCTACCATTAATTACATGCTTTGGTCTCCTTAAAACAGAGAGCAAGGAAAAGGAAAATCTAGAAAGAATTATTAAGCATCTTTATATATATATATATATATATATATACACACACATTTTTTCTCTTACTGAATTTATTTGTTCTAGAGAAATAATTCTGAAATCAGGCACCTTGTTTATGAGTTCAATGGTGATTAACTTACTACAAATAAACACACTACTTCTGTTGCAACTCTATACAGGCTTAACATGTAAATGGTCAACAAGTGATTGTATGAAGAAATAATTTACTTATTGAGAAGCTGGTGTTCATTCTTTCCCTTCCCCTGACCATTTAGAACATAATTGCTATAGTATGCACTGAGCACAGTCATGTCCATATTTCTTAGCTTTCTTTTATCTCCAGCACCACAGTTCCTTCTTCTCTACCTAGAACAAATAAAAAAATGAAAGTATTTACAATAACTTAGCAAAACCCTCTCTTTGGAGTAATTTTGACATAATAATAATTGAACAGAGATAATACGCAATTATATTGGCGTAATAATGGTGATCTGGGTCTGCTCAGGAGGTGATTTCCTACAACCTAATTAGGAAGACATTGTAAACACAGTGAAGTCTGAAAGGACCTCATGAGAAGATTTCAGTGAGTTGCTGATGAGCCTCTGATAGGTTCAAAATTATATTTTTTTTAATCTAAAAGTCTCTTTAACTGTCCATATAAAAACTTCATGATTACTTTCAACTGAAGAATAAGATCTCTCATTTTTAATCTTTCAAATGAAAAAAAAAAAGTGGTACCACAACTGTACGCAAAACTCAAATTTCTGAAAATTTATGATTTATACTTGAGTTCAAGCTGAATTAACTCTGTTATTTAGGTTAATCATGTTAGTATTAATCTTTTTGTAAACTCTCCCCATAGAATATCTCTTCCTACCTGTTTGTCTTTCCCTATGCCTGTAGCATAGGATATCACATTTTGGAACCATATGAAGTCTACTGACACCAATGGAAATGCTCATGTTAATTTAAATATGATTTTCATCAGGGTCAAAAGGTTAATTATACATTAACTTCATAGTTTGGTTTACATTTGTCTTTTCACTGTTTCTTGGAATGCTTACTAATTCAGTATATGGATTAATTTCCACTGATTTTGTTAGTGCTGTTGTGTGAAATTGC
Source organism: Stictonetta naevosa (assembly GCA_011074415.1). Classification (NCBI taxonomy): domain Eukaryota; kingdom Metazoa; phylum Chordata; class Aves; order Anseriformes; family Anatidae; genus Stictonetta; species Stictonetta naevosa. Next base: position 5,558,664 of record CM021703.1, read on the forward strand.
AAGATTGGAGTAGTACACTAAATAGAAGTTTTTGTGGACATTCCTAGTTTTTAGTTTCAGAGTTTAAATTATTCTAATAATACTTTTAAATATCCCTGAATATATCACAATGAATAACCTTTCAATTTTATTTTTTATAATTCTATTGAAAAGAAAGAATGAAATGTACATGGAAAGGTTTGCAGTTAAACATGAAGAAGCTGTGTTGTCCCTTTTCATGTTTCTCTAGATGTCTGGTTCTCTAAGTATTTGGCCACTTGTTGTGGACAATCAGATGAGATTCAGAGAAAGATTTCACTGCCTGCAGCTTTTAGTCCATATAATTGTTGCTCTATATTCCTGCAAAGCTCCAAAACTTTACTTAGCTTTTGCTTTGGACAAAATAGATGGTGGAGTCATTATTTCAATTGATTTTTTTTTTTTCCATGTCATCTAAGTTCTGTGTGTTCAACATTTCTACGTATTCCCATAGCAACTGCTATAACAAATAAATTCAGTATTGCTGCTGTTTTATCATTGTTTTAGATAATGACTTCTTCACTGTCTAATGCATTAAATAATTTTTTCTGTCTGCTTATATCTCAAAACTGATTTCATAAAGCAGAGCAAGCTCACCAATCTTTGACTTCTCCATTTTGCATTTTTTTTTGAGGGTGTTAATCTGCCAGTGCCATCTCTTATCCATGTGTAATGTCTCTGTAGTCAGTGAGTCTGACCCTTAGCAACAATTTTCTAAATCTGCTCTTAACACTTAAATAAACAAACAAAACAAACCAAGATAAAACCCCTACTTTTTATTCTCTTTAGGTCCTTTGGCTGTTACTAACTTTTCATTATCCCTATTTTTTTATATTGAAAAATGGGCATCTATACTCTTGTATATATGTCAATCACTTACCTTGTGTACCAAATGCAGACTTGACGTTTACATATTTACATATTCTTGGAATCATTTCATCTGAAATTGCATTGTTTATTTTCTTTTGCCCCACCTTAATTAAAGTGGCTGTGTGATTTGTTTCTGGATGTTGGTGGTGACATTTTTCATGGTTGCCACAATTTTCCTTAAACGTATTATTTTGTCAGTCTTGTGCTTAGTTGTTCTATTAATGTATTTTTTTTTTTTTGGTACCCTAGTCCTTGCATTTCTTGAGTTCTCTGGGGTAGTCATGGATATAATTCTGGTTATAAGTCTTTTCTGTTCAAATTACAGATGAGGACACCACTGGTGAAGAAAAAATATGTTTTTTCCAGGCTTTCCTTTTCTATCTCAAATATGCTCTGTGTGGTAGGCTTATCTGAGGTAATGTATTTCTCATGCTTGTTCCAAAAAAAAAAAATATAAATATTTATATTATATTCCACCTTTAAACAACTCCTACCTATTCATTACTTTGGTTCAAAAGATATCAGTGTGTTCTCCCACATCTTAGAGGTTTTTCTTTAATTGTGCAGTTGTACCTCTACTCTGATTACCCTATTCGAATACTTATTAACAAATGTGTGGTTTCATGTACTGGTGGTTCTTAGCACTTTATGGCAGATTGTGGTTCTTCCCAACTTGATGGTTTATAGGCATATTTCCAATTTGAACATGTAATAGAAAAATAAATAGGAAATAACTCCTTCATCCACCAAAATTCACTACTGCTTATTATTCCTTTGAGTGCCTTTAAATTGCTTTGTTCAATTTCCTTTGAAAATGTAATCTCCTTAATAAAATTACTGTGTATAAAAAAAGACATGAAAGTGCACATTGCTTTTGGGCAAACGTAATGGTTAAGCTTTGCAGAAAATAAAAATGTGATTTTGGTTTTCAAATGATGAGAGTTTAAGAAAACTGCTGTGATTTATTTTCTATAAGGTCTGTTTCAAGAAAGAACTTGTATTTTGCAGTATAAAGATGTGCTTGATGCACATGTTTTTAGACCAAATGAGATTTCTTCATTAAATTGCATCATTTAAAACTTTATTTTGGGACTAATTGTATATAAAGACAACTATTTTGCTTCAGTACTGCACACTTGCGTTGTGGTAAGGAAGCTGTAAATGATCAAAATGAGTTACTGATGCATGTGCACATGCTCAGAACCCTTCAGACTTAATCATATCTATCATACATAAAATATAGTTTCCAAAGTTTGCAGGTATTTATCATCCTTGTCTTTTAGGCCTGTAGGCTATCACTGACACTTGTGTTAGATATCTGCATGGTCTTTTATGTTTTGCCTCCTGCCGCTAACACGTAGGGAAATTCTACATGGTGCAACCAAACAAGAAAATGTTGCAGCAGGTCAAGGGTCGAGTAGTATCTGCAAAGTCCGGCACACCAGTTCTCTACTCAAGGTTGGGAATAGTGGTATAGGTGTCATGGAGCTGGCAGAGGAGCTTTACAAAGTCAGTGAAAAGCAAGTCTGACCAGCAGCTTTGCTGAAGGCGTGGAGGGGTGTTATCTGGCTGCTCTTGTTCAAAGAAATTGCACTCTGGGAAAACACTGAGATTGAAGTGATTAAACTCAATACCAAAATTGAGGTGTTGTGGAGTGTTAGATAATATAAAAGTGAAAAGAAGCTATAACAGCTTGTAAATGATATACATGGAATAGCAACCTATCATTTTTGAAGCAAAGTTCCAGATTGTACCAAAAGTGTACAAAGTACACTTACCTTACTTTAACCCTGAAACTATCAAGGAATAAATTTAGATAATTGTGGACTACCCTCAGACAACAGGACATGAGGAAATAACTTGAAACCAGAATGAACTACCTGAATTTTTTATCAACATTTTAATTTGAATATATTTACTATTTGAGTATAGCTAATGCGAAAAGAATTCTTTATTTAATTGAGCATACTATTTTGCTGTAAAATGAGTAACAGCAAGAGTATTTGCAATACACCTTGCAGACCTGAGAAGTATCTTAAGTTTACTGGATTGAAGGTTTGCCAAATAATTATGTTAATGTGTTCTTGTTTGCCATGACTAATTTGATATGATATAGGTTCAAATATTTGAAAATGACCATGAATAACATGTTTAACAGCTTGCTGAGATGAAAGCCATGCTATTGTTTATTCATTTGTTTTAATTCTAAGATTTTTGTATCCTGTTATAATTGTGACTGCCTCTCTGGACATCGTGCATTTTCACTTCAAGTATGTAGTGCATGCTTCATTATTTAGGGAGTTATTTAGTAGCATTTTCTACTACTTCATAGCATAATAAGCACCAACAGTATTCAAGAAGTTTGCTGTTTCTGTCATGCCATCCCCAGTATGCCCTGCTCCAGAAGTGATTTTATATCCTATTTTAGGGGGTATAGTCTACAAAGGGATATAGTTTTCTATCCAATAAAAGTAGCTTTATTACCTTGAACTAGTTCAGTGTCATTGGCAATTTAGCAGAGTTTCACATCATGCCATCTGTTTCTAACATAGAATTAGATGACAGGTACAGCATATTTTTTTTTTTGGTAATAGCTCTTTGTTATTTCTGATCACAGGAATGTGCTAGACAAAGATCAATATGCAATTGCATGTTTAGAATATTTACAAAGCAACATCAAACAATCTAACAGAAATTTCTTCAGTCTGTATAAATAATTTAAAAGGAGAAACAGTCTTGGGAAAGTAATCACAGTTTAAACCTGAATTGAGATACTTCTCTCTGACTGATGAGAGATCAATTATTTGAGAAATGTATCTATGTCTAAGGTACTCATTGGAAGGTAAAAATCTGTAAATGCATATGCCGGCTAGAGAAAATATATTGAATTATTTCGTTAGTTACTTGTCAAGATTATTCAGTTCTCAAAAAAAAAAAAAAAGTTAAGAATTACAAATATCTAGTAGTTTAGGTTGTTGTATCAGTGGCTTGTGGTTCTCACGCCAAATTAGTAACTTTCTAGAGCTTGTTCCATGTGTTTGACAGCAGATTATTTATACAAGCTTGTGAACATTTTAAATGTTAGAAGACTGTATTAAAGTGTAAGATTCCCAAATGGATAATATACCGTATGTCATGGTTTTGGAGGAACTCTCTGAGTGTGTTCAGTTATCACTCAATTATTCCAGTTGGTTGCTGACACAGACTTTAATAGATGCAGCTCCAGGCATTATCTTTTCCCAATTGAAGCTACAATTAACTTTCTGTATTAATGAACAACATCTAGTGTAATGCTTAAAACTGGTCTTCTACCTAAATCGATGAACAATGCTCACAGAGTCACAAGGGGGTGCTGAGAATCACCAGAATTGCTGGGCCACATTTAATTTTAGACTTGGAGTGACTTTGGGTTTCTTCTCAAATTTATTATTCACATTCCCATGGCACGTCTTTTCTAGTAGCATTTTCAGAATGCTCTTTCAAATTGATGGGTTAAGAACATATTAAATGAAAACCCAAAGAATTATAGACACTTTACAGCATGTTAGAGATAGATGTTTTGATGATGACCCTCTTATGATGACCCAGCTAGAAATGGTTTTCTACTACCAAGTAATGAAATGTGTTTTTATAAACCAATTAAATCTTTTGATTCTGATTTTATCCAGTCTTGTGGTAGCTGGTTGAAAAGATCATATGGAGAGAATGCTAATGAAAACATGTTGCTGCTTCTCTTTTCCTTGTTCTCTATATTTTGGGGATTTGTCCTATCCTTTGGCTTCTTGCAGGAACCTTCAGTGAGGTTAAAAGCTTGGAAAGAAATATGAGAAGATTTTCAGTCATTCCTTGATCGTATTTTACTGGTATGAAATGTGATATCTCAGTATATTTCCCTCTGCTTGATTGGTTTCATGCACATTAAATGTTTTGGATTAAGTTTTTAATTTTTCCTCTTTCCATCTCACATCTTGGTTCATTTTCAATATTGTTTCCTGACAATAGTTCAAACACTTGAAGGGATATTACAGTAGGCACCATATTGTTATCTCTGTACAATTTGGGAAAAAAAAAAAAAAGGAAAGAAAAGAAAAAAAACTATGAAAGTAAAAGAAATGGGGGACAGAGTGTGACCCTGCAACTCTTCGGATACCAGAGCATGTGTAGTCCAGATCTTGGACATATTTTAGCTGGATAAGTACCACTATAACATAAATCTATGGTCCAAGGCATAATCAGAGTGACAGCAAACAAGGAACAGAACATTCTTGCTCATCATTGTAATGGGGTACATCTGCGTTGACATCTTTTAGTAAAGTGCCATTTTGAAGCATTCTGTATACTTCACTATGAAATTGAAGCAAATAAAAGGACAGAAAGCCTGGCCTTTCAGTTTGTAGTTGGGAAATGGATTGGTGAATTCTATCTTTCTGAAGATGAGCTGGATACTCATACGCCCTTAAAATAAAAATGGCCAAGTGGAAGTGTCAGGAGTTGCAAGTGCTGCTGAGACAAAAATAGGGAACATTTGCTAATATGAGTGTTGCTAATCAAATGTAAGCTAATATTTGTGACGATGTTTTGTGCTTGGTTTTACATCTGCTATCTGTATTGCTAAAGATAAAAAACGTTGTCAGTTCAGGATGTAGAATGGCTTGAAAGCATGGGATTCATTTCTGAATTGCTTTAATGGTGCGTAATTACAGTGGTCAGGATTGAGGGGAGGGAAGGAGTTCCTGGTAAGGTCATAGGTGTCCACTTCTGTGTATCTTGCTTGCATTTTAAGGCAACCTTGTGCACTACAATTTGGAGAGAACTATGAAAACGTATAAGGTTTTTGGTTTTTTGTTGGTTTGTTTTCCTGTGCTGATCTTCAAAAAGAGGTGTTTTGGAAGGAAAAGAAAGAAGTGCAGTGAATATAATCAGCAAGCCTCATAATCCATTTCAGGCTTACAGATCTTCATGCTCAATTGTCTCGTCCATATGGTTTAGTGGCAGAGATATGTGCCGTGGCTGAGTAGCAACACAACGAGTGCTTCTTAGACTTCAAAGCGTCTTGTTAGCAGTGCTAATGATGAGCTGCAAATAATGATAATCAGACTTGGAAGTCATAGATCCTATCTTCCTTGCTGATACTTGGCAGAATGTTTGTTTCAAGGACTTTTGTGGTATAGAGGTCTAATCTTAGCCCCTCAAATTCAGTTTTTGTCACTCTAAAAAGAAGATGCATTAGCTCTGTCAGTCATATTAAACTTGGTAGTGGATTTTTTGTTCCAATTTTATGATTCAGGTTCCTGTTTGAAGCAGTTCTAGGAAGGTCCCTCTTGGTTATTTCAGCTTTAGTGGCAATTTTGAGGCAAAGATGATTTCAATGAGTTGGGTGACAGACTACAAGTACACACTACAGACAACTGTATTACAGTTCACTTCTGCTGAGTTAGCTTTAATTCAGCTCTTCTAGGAGCTGCGTGTTTCAAATGTGCTAATTCTGTTGACTTACAGAAGAACAATGTGAAATGTAGTGGTTCATTGTTTGGCCTTGCAGGAGGATTCTGTGCTATTTTGGGACTACAGCAATAATGTATAACTTGAGCCATTTTTATGCAATCTAGGCCATACAGCATGTCCCAGACTTTGGTTCCAGCTGGAAAAAAAGAAATCCTTGCAAGGAGTTGAAAGGGAAAATAAGTAGGAGTGATGGATAGTTCTTATATTATTTGTTCTTGTATAAGCTCAGGATATCAAGCTTCACTTAAGCCGTGTTCTTGTATAAACTCAGGATATCGTGCTCCTCCTTGTCTGTTCATGACAGAATGCAAATATATTGATTATCTGTCATCTTTAGGCAAAGATGGGATTCCAGATTTGTCACTGTAATTTCCATTAATCAGAGAAGGTAACATGTAGCTTGTCTCCTCAGGAATGAACAGGACCGTGTAGACAGCTGCAGGGCAGTTGAGCTCAGAGAAATTTGGCAATGGCTCCCCTTTATAAATATATAATTGATTATTTTGTGTTACATTATGTATTTTCTTATTTACTATTATATTTTTATATGCTTTTAATTAGTGCATTTTATCTATGTACTGAGATGTACTCAAGCTATAACAACCATTATTGCATATGCAGGACATTTTTTTATAAATTTGATTGCTGTGTCTTAGTATTTCCTTGTATTTGCTGTAAAATGCTGCATGTATCTCATAGATTCCCTTTATCCTTTTATGGACTGCCATTCATAAGTAACTCATAACTCGTATTGAGCTAAAACTATGGATGGAAGAGGGCAAAATTGTTTTGGAAAAGATTGGACATTTTTGTCTAAAACCATTGAAGCTGCTTATTTACTGTATGTGAAGCAATTTTTTTAATGAGAAATTTTATGATGCTTTTTGTGAATGCTGCATGACTTAATGTTTCTGCTGTATCTTTAACACAAAGACAGAAGGATGGGGAACAGGAAATGGGAGCATTGGTTAGTTCTCATGTGTGTAACAACCATCGCCTCTACCGTAGTAAAAGATAGTGTTACACACAAAATCCATTCTTTTTTTTTGCTGAGAACCCAGGAACAAGTGTAATGCTAAGTAGATTGCGTTAGTTTTCTTACAGACTTGTTGGCTTCAGAAGTGATGGTATATTTGTTTACTTTAGGTTGGTGCTTCTTAAACAGGCTGCTGCAAGGATGAATACGTAATTGTAAATATTTGATCTGTTACCCTGCAATTCTGCATGCATATGTGTGTTGGGGCATGTGATTAGTCATAACAGCTTTATATTATGTATGGATAAAAGAAAGAGAACTAATTTAATCAGTTGAGCAATATTTGTTGACTGATAAGTTCCTCATAAAATGTTGCTGATAGGAAGTTCATATGGAAAGCAGAAAATGCTTTTAAAACTCAGTCAAACATATTTTTTTGGTAGTTCCTAGACTTAACTTGAATTGATTTCCCTGCTCGTAAATATACTTGCAGATCAGATAAACTCTAATTTATGGAGTAACTGAAATATTTCAAAAATTCTCCAGTTTTCTGGTCCCCAAAGTCAATACCTTTCTAAACATATTGCTTAATATTTTCCAAGGTGCTTCAGGTATATGAAGGCTGCCTTGCATAATAATGATATATAAAGCTACAGTGGATTTTCATTCTTCCCCTTTTCTAATGTGAACTAGTGCCCTGTTTGCCTTTGTTATTTTTGCTCTACATTAAACTGATATTAATATTTTCACATTAATACCCAAATCAATTTCCTGAAGATTATATTTAATTTGAAATGACTATCATATGCTTACTTCATCTTAGAGGTGTTTTTTTCTTCCCCTTCAGATTTTACCCCATCTCAAAAGCTCTATTTATCCAATCTCTGACGTGATTTAGGTAGGCAATTTAAAACCATTTCTATTAATGCAAACGTGACTCAAAAAATGTTTCACGTTATTAGATTCATGCAACACAGATACAGGATGGCAGGAATTAATTTAGCAGGTGAGCTGTAGTGGTGCATCTGTGGAAGTCTAGCAGAGATGGATGGGTACAACAAGGTCGGACACCTACAGAAAGCCAGAGAGGACCTGATTGGGAACTAAGAGCATGCCATTGATTTACAAGGCAGGCAATATGGCTGGAAAAAGAGGTCTGGAAGAGATGGGAGCCTCAATTAGAAAGCTATAGATTGGTATCAGATGAAAATACACTGACTGAAGATGACCTTGCATTAAAATAGCACCAGGGAAACAAGAATGCGTGCTTGTTACATGTAGAGGAGGAGGGAAGGGACACACAACATGCCCTACTGAGGAATTCAGCTCCCTGCCACTGATAACTCCTGACACCAAGCACTTAGAGTTCAGCCTCACCAGATGACTGCCAAACTCTGACCACATTGAAGTCAGTTTGGACTGCATTGGGGTCAAATGGGGCAGAAATTTCATATTTCGCTCTATTTTTTCTTCTTATTTTTTTCTCTTTCTTTTTTCCTTTGTACCAGTTTTCTGGTCTGTCTTCTCTTGCTTAGAGGAAAAGAATATTAATGCAGTTCTTTTGCTGGCAGAAAACAGTTGTATTTGTGTGCTTTTTATGTTAGGATGAACATTTTTCTGTGAAATATTAATAAACAGTGCTATTTCTTGACAAGCCATACAGCAGTCCCTTCACAGCAGTTTAAATCAAAGGAGACGGTCTTTAAAGGAAATAATGTCTTTAAAAGTATCGGAAAGGCATTAACCTGTAAAAACAAAACCAAAAACCAATACAGCTAAAATTTGCTATACAATACTTCATATTATTAACAGAGTAGCGACATTTTGAGCTTTTGAGCATATCAGGTAAATCACCGTTTTCTTGCAGTATCTCTGACATTTTCTTTTTACAAATGTATACACATTTATAGTAAGTAATGCTTTGAGAGGCAAATAGGATCTAACATAAAAACGATGCTGCTGTTTAAACTTCTGAAAGGCAATATCTTCAATAAACATATAAACAAGCATTTACAAAACAAGTAGACAATTGGAGTTACGCAGTTTAAAGTGAATGTGCAGGTTCATGTTTCTGGCCCAATAGATACTCTGGTATCTATTTGGAAGAAAATTCAATTTTGTCTAGCACAGTAATGTTTTTGTTGATAGTAGAGCTGCTTAGCTGTGTCAAACTTGTTACAAGGATTTGGTTTGTGAAATGAAATTTCCCTTATTAACTCATGTTTTATTGGTTCTGTTGCTTCTTCATAGAAATGAAACAGGATCAAGGGGACATCCTTCTTTTCTGTCCCACTTCATCTCTCCTGCCATGCAGACGTGGCTCCTCCTTCCAGCTTTTCTATTTCTTTAGAATTTTAGTCTTGTTCAGCAATTTATTGAATACGTCAAAATACTTCGGTGCGTCTTCTTCTCAGATGTTATTTGCTCTGTATTGCAGAGATGAAAAGCTTGACATACACTTAAATGTCTCCTTTTTGTTCCTGAAAGAAGTGATAAATGCTGGAGAAATAAATTTTTTCTTGCTTTGTGATTTCTCACCATTGCATTTAATTTTTGTCAATTTGAAACATGGGGTAAGGCACTGAAGTGGAAGATGTAAGAGAATATTGCATATGACAGTGGTGAACAGGAACCCCTCAAATGAGGTAATTTGCAAATATGTCATTTATTATTCAGAGAGAAAGAATACAAGAATAAGAATTATCTCCATCAATATAAAACAGCAAAAACAGAAGAGAAATGAGGGATCAGATTGCCATGTGGTGCATATCCTTTAGACCTACCAGCACTGTAGTGGGAGCTGTGCAAGGATTTTCTCAATGCTCTTTATAAGGGCAGGGTTTTACTGTCCTTAGCAGGCCTATTCCTGACCTGCATTAGTCTGCCCTGGCTCTGTTGTCTTCAAATGAAGACTTTCTGTCACAAACTAGGTTGCTGGTGAAATTGTATCATTCCTTAAAAAGGTATTTTTTTGCAGGAAGTAAATGTGAGAAATGTGAGCTCTCATGTCCAGATAACTTCAGATTAACTTGCTAATTAACATTAACAACATATTTATAAATCAGTGTCATTTTCTTGACATCTAAGGAACAGGTTGATGGGCTGGTAGAAAAAAAATTCCAAAGACCTTGCATGACTACATACATTAGCTATTTGTTTTAATATTTTTTTCCTTACAGAGTCAGTTTGCTTTATTCGATAAAATACTAATAAACTTATAATATAATGGTGCCTATAGCCAATATCAATAACAAATTTGAAGACCATTCAGCAAAAATTGATGTAAAATTTAGAGAAAAGAGAAATTAGCATGTAACTAAAATAGAAGAAATAAATTTAGCCCTTATCTTGATAATAAATAAAGCATCTTAAACCATTCACTTGATAAATACTAACAAAAAACATTTGATAAATACTAATGCAGCACTTTTTTAAATCATAAAGTGCAGGTAATAGAGATGAATCACCATCCTCATGCATTTTCAAAGCTAGAACTCCAGTCACTCAAAATAAACATATCTGTCAGAAGTGTAACTTTCTGAGAGTAATAGTACATCTTTAAAAAAAATATATATATATATTTCATACAAGGGATATTTAGTAGGACCATCTGCAAAACAAAATACATTTTTGAGATTACTTTCTTTTTGGGGTTACTAGAGTGCTATATCATTGCAGGTCTTCAGCAAAGTAACCAGAGGCAATATTCTACGCATAGCAATTTAACTCAGAAAATGAAATCCTACAAGTTAATGAATCCAACAATTTTCCTTGCTTTTTTTTTTCTCCTTTTAATTTTGTTCAAACTGAGAACCATGCACGCTTAAATACAAGTACATTTTTGCTATTATCTATAATTATTTTAGAAATAAAAAAGTTCAAAATCGAAACTGGGTGTTTTTACTATTCAGTAAATGTCAATTCAATTTGCAATGTTTTCTTCTCTTGAGATTTAAATAAATCATGTGCTTGCGAAAGATCTATGTTTATGGGACAAAGGTCAGAAAGCCTTTTAAAAAGTCTCCATATTATTTATGCATGTGTATGTGTGTGCAAAATGTGCAAAAATTATTTAATGTAATTAAACTTATTTTGAGTTATTTAGCTATTTACATTATCAAGCTAATAAGATTAAAACCTGGTAACTTTGATCTGTTAAAATTCTCCCAATTAAATATTTTACTCTAATATAAAAGGCCTGGAGGCTGCTGTCATGAAAGTGTTTTAAAGCAGTTCTCTCTCCCTTTTCCCTTTTTTTTTTTTTTTTTTTTTTTTTTTTTCCAAATAATGGGGAATAAAAAGCAGAGCCTGTTAATAAAAATGTTTGTTCTTCTGGTTTATTTTGCGTGATTTGTATGTCCTTGTATTAATTTATGAACAATAAATGCTCATGATTTGATTTCTACTTGAAGTAGACAGAGTACATGTTTTTAAAATATTTATAAGAAATGTCATCCTTGATAGATACGTTCTTGAAAATCATCAAATCCATTGGGTGATTCCTCACTTATTTACAGTAAGATTCTTCTGGCTCGTGTGGCATAGTAGAATAATTTCGTTTTATCTATGCTAAGAAGAATGCTTTTTCTGGAGAGAGACTTTCTATTCTGTTCCTACCAGGGTTTGTTAATTAATCAAGGTTTTTATTAATTTATGGACATTTTTTTCTGAAATTAATACAAAGGCAGACTACAAAATCAAGAGGAATGAGTTTTGTCCAATTGTCATACAAGGTTAGAAACCCAATAATCTAGACTAAAAGTAAAATATATTTAGATGTTTTTAGAGCTGTGAAAATAGGTGTAATATATATATATAATGCAACACATCATTTAAATATATTACTATAAATATTTAAATATATTTAGGAAACATTTAGAATGTAAATTATTCAACTATTTTTACAATTATAAAATGCTAATACAATCCAGTTAAAAAAATGTTTTAAAGAGTAATGGCATATTAAATTAATACAAAAACTAAGATTAATTCCTCAGATGAAATAAATCTCATTTCACTGATTTGAACCTTATTTGCACTATTAAGTAACACGTTTTCTTCTTTTTCTGTATGTTGCCCAGTTACAGCTTTACCAAATATCAATGAATTAGCTGCTGAAGAGTTGCATTGCTTCAAGATTAGATTCAAATTGTTGCATTGCTTATAACTAATTAACTTTCTTGCAACTTTGTTGAACATAAAACATATGTTGTTATAGAGAATTTATCAACATTCCAATCACAAAAGAACTGCAGATACAAGCTTTAGAATGTCAGAAAAATACTGATACTTTATACCCAACAAGTTCAGGTTAACTACTGGCAGACGTTTGGCTAATTTTTGAATGTAAAAAGAAAGGAAAATCACCTGTAACAGTAACAAGATTATGGACTTACTAAAACATAATTCACGATGTAATTTTAATAGAAGCATTTATCATGAGAAAGTCCCTATTCCTGCTGAGCCTTTATAGATTGTGTTATTAATATAAATAGTACTTATTAAATTACTTTTAAAATACTGTAGTGCTAAATTCTTGCATTAATTTATCTTTTTGTTGTTGTTGTTCAGTGTTCAGGGAATTGCATTGTAGAAGCAGAGATGAAAAATGAGTGGTTAAAATTAAGTGAAATGAAGTTAAATATAGTTAGGCCAAATGTTCTTCTATATGAGTACATAATTTACAAATTAAATACAATTTTATATAATGTTAGATTAGAAAAGATAATTTGATCTGTTTTTCCTAGTCTAAATAATAATTGCTGAGTCTTAACTTATAGAAGTATATTAAAAATGCATTGTGAGTGGCAAAAGTAACTATAGACTCACCTTTAACATTGCTGTAGACTCATCAGCGTTTCTTATATTTTGGGGTTTTATGGTTTTGTAAGTTGAGCATCAAATGTTTGTTGGTTGTAACACTTGGAACAGGAAGTTTCTGTATCAGAATGGTTTCTGAGAAAGCAAAATGTAAAAAGGGATGGAAAGAGTTTTTTATATAAAATAATTGTTGACTCCAGCTTGGCTCACTGGCTTTAAAGACATGGAAGTTTTCTGGAATTTACCTATTTATTTTCCTGTGCTTTAGCCATTGGCTTTACTAATGACAACTAATGAGCAATTATGAAACTTTCTTTTACTCTTTGGTGGGAATCTGCCAGGGTTCATGGCTCTGAAAACCTGCTAGGGCAGGTCCCTCATTTCCATCAATGTATCCCTAGGATAGAGGAATATCAGTGAGTGGGCTTTATTCAAGAAAGAAATGTCATATTCTCCTATATTTATGAGGTTACATATATGATTAATAAGAAATGTGATCTGTTTGAACATATTTTGTTGGAAGGTAATTACAAGATCTCATTAACGTGTTATGCAGCTTGCAGAATTGCATGTAACCATTTTAAAGGACGCTCTCAGAGGTGTGTGTCAGGGGTTCAGACAGTCCACTCCAGATCCCCTGGGAGGGGTGATTACTATGGAGTTGCACAAAAAGCAAAGAAGTGCATCTCCATGCACACAAAGGCATTTTCTGACAGCTATCCTTGTGTTTTCTACTGAAGGCTTAAAGGTAGAGGCTGGTGTGCCTGTGTGGGGTGAGTTACGTGGGGATTCATTCAGTTAAATGGTGTAATTTCTGTTTAGATTAGGAAATGTAATTTGTTCTTTCAGGAAAAAAAAAAAAAAAAAGATGAGATTTAGAAGATAGTTTCCTTATTTTCAGGATTTATTATAGCATTTTCTTATTGTATATTTCCTTTGCTAAATAATGATAAAATATCATGTGTTTCAGTTCTCTTCAAAGACTCAAGTCTTACTTTGGAGGGCCTCTTACAGAATATCTTTGGAGTTTTTGTCTACTTCAAACATCCTTTATTAGAAGTGAAATAATTCTGATAATGTTAGCTGAACATGGAGGACTTGGCAGAAGGAAAAATATTAAAGTTATTAAAATCGAGTAGGCAAACTCATCTAAATCCAGCAGAGTTGTCACATGTGTCAGAGATGAAATCTTCACCATGTTAAATTGTTTGTCAAACTGCTGATGATCTTTAAGATCCAGAAATTCATCCCAAGATTTCAGTGCAAGTACCAGCTGTATTATAGCAATGCTGTGAAGAGTCATTATAGAGATGTTTGGTGTTTTTTTTTTTTTAAAAAAAGTCTTTGTATAGAAGTGTATGAACAAAACTGTTTACAAGGATCTCACGAGAGGTGAACTATAGAAAAGGGACAACTTAGAAACCACCAAAATATTTTGAGCTTGCTTATAATCCCTATTTCACGTTGGTGTAGATTTTGGTTTAAGTAAATACAGTTTAAATAGAATTTATTTGTATCTTCACAACATAGTAGCTGTAACTAATGGAGATAATGAAATATTTAGAACACTATGCATTTTTGTTCAAGAATTCATACAAAGTACTGGTACAGATGACTGAAACCATTCATGCGTCTGCATTAAAACCAGGTAATGGCTTGAGCTGGGAAGAGGAGGGAATTATATGCAGTATTTTTTGAATTTTTCTAAATCTTTATTTGAATACACCCAGTTGTCCCAAAGATTTCTGGCTCTTCCATATTGTTTGAAATAATTGCATCCTTATGGACTGTTATTTTTTTTCATATGTACTTTCCTTATGATGCACTTTTGTCAGACTGCAGATGGTATTTAACTTGTGGTTGTTTTATATCTCTATGTCCACAGATACGATTTTCTATACAGATGCAGTTCATAATAGTGACCTTTCATTATTATTTTTTTAAAATCAGTAATTAGTAAGTTGAATATCAGGATTATTTCAATCTAATTTTCTGTAACAATATAAGATTCCCAATATTACAGCAGACTGTGTGTCCATCTACTCATATAGCTTGTCCAGTGTCGGATGTCTCAGAATGAAGTGTAGTAGTTAATGGATTAAGTCAAATTAGCATTTCCTGGGTCTGGTGTTTTCCTAACCACAGCAATTAGTACAAGTCTTATACTTATGAAGCATGAGAATCTGGATTCCTCATGAATTTATATCTAACCTAGCATATCTTTGGATAATATAATCATACAATGCTTTATGTACGTGTAAAAGTACACTAATTTTAAAGCTATGCTATTATAAAGCTATGCTTGGCCTTCTCACAATTCCTTAAACTTCAGGGATAGCATAGCATGCTTAGAATTAGAAAGAATTCTTTATTGATAGCTGTGTTTCATTCTGAAATTCTCCATATTCTAGTTTTGTGAGGGGAAAACGTAGAGTACTCTATGTGACCTTGTCTGGTTGCCATGTTTTAATCTGTAGTACTGTCATGTGCTCTGTCGCTCTACCAAACCAATGAATCCTTCAATTTTCATTTCTTTTCTAAGCATTTTTGTCTTTAATTCCTTCTGTTTCCTTTCTGAGATGGGGAGACAAAACCAAAAAAATATCTTCTTACTCTCTTCTATCTCTTCATTTTTTCTGAAGTTCTTCTAATTGTTAGTCTAAAGCTGATCATGTTCTTCATAAATGTACTGAAATTGCCATAATGATGTTACTAGTGATGCAGAGAATTGTTCTCCAAATGCTTATTTAACTGAAGTTGTACAAGTATGTGAATCAATTATGTATTTTAAGTGTGCATGGTGCAGCAATTATCCATAGTGTCTTTTATTTCATATTGTCTAATTGCCTAGTAACACAGATGTCTGAACCTCTCAGTCTTATTGTTTGCCTTTAGACTTTGTTATATATTCCTATTAAAAAAAAAAAGCATCTATTTCTTGTTTTGATATAGAGTATGTAGACATTTTGTACAACCCATTATTCTCTGGAGAGTTACTTATACAGTGTTCTACTGTCAGTTCATGCTTGGCAAGCATTTTCCAGCTCAAAAACTTGGAGTATTGAGGCATAAATGGACAAGTGCTTACTTCTGAGAGTCGACTCGGTATGGCTTCATGGGGATGTGCAGACACATAGCAAATGAAAGGGTGGTATTCCACTCACTCCAGTTGGTTGACTGTGGAAAACATCACTGTGTTTCCAGTAGTATCCTTTTAGAAGGAGAGGTTTGTGGGTTTGCTTTTGTTTTGATTTCATTATGGAAGAAGTATTTTCTCTCCCTAATTAATCTCTAGACTCTTAACTGGTAAAGAATTGCAGACTAACTGAACTTTAGAGGATTCACATAAAAGTTAATTTACTTTCTGGGCTTGAAATATGATTCTGAATAGGAGAGTAAAAAATAGACATGAAGACAGAATTGTATGTATCAGCATGACTCAAGATATAAACATGTTGTACATATCAACTGTGGATTAACTAAGTGGGTTAACTAAGATTTGAAGACTATTTGAAGATTATAAAATCAGGGAAAAAAAAGTCTGTCTTTTGAACATGTTTCTTTCATTCAGACAAATCTCAAGGACTAAGGAGGTTGACATATCCACCAGAACTGCCTTCATGATAGCCTTAGCCTTACCCAAAAACTGCACTCAGTTTTTGATGTAATTTTCAGTAAGAATCGCTAACAGGTATTCACTTGTGATTTTAGGTTTTTAGTTTCATACCTGGCAATAAAAGATGTAAAATATGGAAATACAGACCAATTTGATAAGTGTGCACTTCTCAGATAGGTTTTTTTTTTCTCTGAAATTTTTTTGTTGCATTGAGATGAAATGCATTTGTTATGTAGCTCTTCCTATAATAAATACTATGGAAGTAGAGCTGTAGATTATAGACAAATGCTTGAATACCATCTGTTAATATCATTCATTTTAAGCAAACTTGTAACATGGTTGTGGAATTGATTGACAGTTTTATCATGAAAATCCATATTTGTGTAAATGGAAACTTCACAGAAATGAATCAGTTTTGCTAGTAGACCTGATGAGTAGAATTTTTGAGGTCCAGCAGGGATTTTCAGGAGAGAAGGAGGAAAGAGGGATGGTCGGTGTCAGTATTTAAGACAGTTACGGCATCTTGCCAGGAATGCATGCTCCAGCAAAACTCCTTATACTGCTGTCATCCTACCACTAAAAGCTGGCATTTTAAACCACTGGATACAGAACCATTCTTGGGCAGGGTCCTTAGCAATCTGTGGATACACTTCAATGCCTAAACTGTACATTGAAATAGTCTTTACACATACTTCTATGGTTTCATAAAGCTTTAATAAAAGTTTCCAGATTTTGACACATTAATTCTTTTGGAACCACATGATAAGAATAGAGAGCAGGAAAAGATAAACTTTGTCCAAAATTATTAGTGCTGTTAGAGCTTTCATGGCAACAGCAGAGGAAGGGAGCTTTCTAAAATAACTATTGAACATTCCCTGTGTGTTTCACTTGGGAGTAATTTCTGTGTCCAGGAAAGCAACAGCCCCATTCTGTCCTTGATTTGTCCAAACTTCTCACTCTGTTCGTCACTGACAGCAGACAAAGAATAAATTTCTCATTCCTTGTCTTTGTATAAAGAGTGAGCTAGGGAGCAGATCTTAAATCTTTCCCAAGATTGCTTTGATAACAATATTACTATTACCCTGAAAAAAGCCAATGGTTTCTCTCAGTAATTCACTATACCAATTAAGATGTTTACTTCTGAGTATGCAGTGTTCCTCTACTGTGAGGTCTTTTAGACTTACAGCACAACCTGGAATTCAAAAGACATAATTAAGCATAAAGTTGTAAATTCAAAACCTATTTAGTAACTCAGTAATGACATATCTAGATAATTAGAGATTTTGATTCATAAAATGTGCATAAAGCCCCAGGAGGGATATGAGATGGGAAGTAAGGCCATCACTGCAGGGTAGTGAAGTTTCCTGTAGGGATGCTGGAATTAGAGAGCCACCCACTCTAGGGCATGGGACCAGGAAAGTGAATAGAGAAAGCAAAGTTGTTTTGGAAGGAGGATGGATGCACAAGAGGAAGAAATCCTCTTGTGGAAGAGGAAGAGGAAGAAATCCTCTTTTCTACTTTTCCCCTTTACTCTTCTTGAGCCTTCTCTTTCTCTTCTTACCGATCCAAGTATTCTATTCCTATTTAGGGTCAGCTGTTATTTCTCAAAAAGCGTGCATTTTTATCCCCTGAAATCTCACTAAAGGTTTGTTGGATTCATGTGTTTGTACACACTGAAAAGAGGGATATCCGTTTTCCTACTGGTGCATAGGTGTCACTTAGGTTAAGAAATAGACTTCTTGAAGGTTTTATTGCTAGCCATCATTAATGTACTATGTTCCTTCTATTACATCCTGCTTGAACTTCTGCTGACTGGACTTTTCACATGGGTACAAAACAAATTGTGCCTGACATAAGATTTATCTGGATGAAGTGTTTTAAATTATTTCAGTGAGTCTAATGAACAAAATTTAATGGGTCACTTGAGGCTCTATTAAGTTGAGTACATCCAAACAAATTTGCTTTTCAGGGTTCAGATGCTTTTATAAAGCTGTTGACACAAATTTACTAGGAAGTTTGGCAAATTCTTTTACAAGAGAGCTGAGCTTTTCAATTGAAGGTAAAACCTTGGCAGTTCTATTAAAAAACTGGGTTTGTTTGCAGCAGATGACTAAACACTAACATTGAAGTTTTACAGAGTATTCATGCAATAGGCATACCAAGATCTTTATTTTTTGGACAAATCATTTTTCTTACTTAAATCATTTTTCAGAAGATATAATTGCACATGGGAATTGAATGCTTCATAACTGATGTAGATTGTACCAAAATAGGTTCTGAAAAATTAAAGAACATTTTGTCTTCTGTTAAATCATCATGTCATAAACTTTTTGTTTTTGTATTGCACAACAATGGGAGGCAACCTATTAAGTCTGTTGCTGACTATGCATGCTTGTACTACTCTGAGTTGTCCTGTTACATTTCAGGTTGTGTAAACTGTTGTTATTCCCTAAATCTTGGGAGCATTTTGAACAAATCTTTACCATTTCCATCACAACAAGTAAAAAAATATGGGCCAGCTCTAGTGTCAGTGCCAATTTAGACAAGTTCTTAGTTCCAGGTAGGCTGTTTGGTTGTACCAGCACCGAGTCTGTCTTAGTCTGAGACTTAGGAGCATAGGAAGATTTTTTCATCCATAATAATCTTAAAAAAATCCAGTTTTCTTTGTCAGTATGGATCCATCACTTTTGCAAATATCATGTGACCATAGAAGAAAATCAGTCAGTGTAGTTTGTTCCTGCTAGACTGGAGCATCAGTTGTTACAGAAAGGTTCTGATTAGGTTTATAGCATTACACGCAATATAATTAGGTTGATGTTCTTCTGGCAGTGTGAGCCTTTACGGTGTTGCACACTGAATCTTTGCCAGAGAGCTTGTCTAGTTCCAGGTACGAGTCTAGGCACAGTTATAAAATAAATCATGACTGTATGATATCACATAATCTCAGGGTTGAGTATTTACAGTTATTGGTACATATGAATGCTTTAAATATATCTGAAAATAATTTCTTGTTTCGAATGTATTCTTATGGCATCTAATTTTTTATCAAAAAAAAAAAAAAAAAGTTAAAAGGAGAGGTCAGAGCTCAGACTGATGCAGAAAAATGCATTAAAGGAGTCTCTCCAGAAGGAATTTTATAAAGAAACTGCATCATTAGGAACTCCTTATTTTCCTTTTGCCTCTAAGAGGTATAATGTGTTGTTGTTTTTTCCTCTTGAAGCAGTTCAAAGTTTAATACCATCCCAAACAGTTATGATTCCTTGCAGCCAATGTATTAAGGACAATATTTGATGAGCTTCAGTAAGCATGCTATTTTAGTCTCTCTAAATGCTTTGTTTTTGACAAATTGAAGTGGCCTAGGAAAAAAAAATCAGAAGAGGAGGTCAGTTAAAATTCACCATAATACTCTTTGCCCTGAGAAATGAGTCCTTAACTCTTCACCTTTTGATAAATTTGGTTGTTACGAGACTGACTTATAACAAGTATTTTGTTTATGCATACAATAATAGTGTATTTCCAAAATCCTATAAATGATCATTAACCTGATCTGGAAAAGGTGCTTCGAAGGTGAAAAAAATATATATTATCATGTAGTGGAAGGAAGGTTTTCTTTGTTCAAAGTTAAATTCACTTCCATTGGCAATCAATAGTGTTGTCCCTGAAGTAATTTCTATACTAAATTCCATTGTGATTGGTATTCATTTTGAGCCAAGGCACCTGCTTTCCTTCAACATTTTACAATCTCATTGAGGCTTTAACCCTCTTTAAAGGAAAATACTTGAAAGAGTTGAGCAAGAGAAAGATGTTGCAGGGACACGAGAGGAATCTCGTCAAGAAGGAATTAGCACTTCTGAATTAGAGTTGATAATGGGTACAGGCTGAATTTTTATTTCTCAAAACTTAAAAGTAGAAACTTAGAAAACTTAGAAAGTAATAATTCATACACTGAGAGCCATTTGGTAAGCCCAAAGATAGCAGACTTCTTGTTGTTGCTGCCAAATGGGACTGCAAAATGAAGTTTACTTGCCTTAGATTGCAGGTACATATGGTAGCCTTGGATAAGCATGAACTGCACACAGAGCACAGTTAAAGTAGGGAGGTTATTAATATGTACTTTGCTCTGGGACCCTTTTGTTACTTGTGGTTATTATGTGATGCTGTCCACTGTGATTCATCTTGCCTTGAGCTCCACCACGTTGCCATGTATAGATTATTTCAAACCACCACAGCATCCTATTTAACACTAGCAGTCTTTACCACATACTGCATATCTGAAGAAGCAGAGGAGCTTTGCAGTATTGATCTTACTTTATCTTAGTCCACATTTTGGGGCTTTGCTTTTCTTTTTTTTTTCTTGTTTGTTTGTTTTCTAGGAAAAATATTTTCTTGTTAAGTAAACCTGCGTCCTGTGGCTGTTGTCTTTCTATATGTAAAATGGATCTGTATGTCACACTCTGAACTTGGCCCTGCTGTGCCAATTAAATGTGTTTCCTATCTTCTGAAACACTAAAGCTAGTCAGTCTTTCATCCTGTAGTAAATAATTGCCTATACATGACAGAAAAGTAGATTTTTTTTTCCTCTGTTCTTGTTGAACACTATATATGCTTGGAAAATCTTATTTCTATGCAATGAAATCTTTATTGTATTTTTCTGTGTGTTTTATTTGCATCTGGTTTGACCACTGCATAAAAGGTATCTGTGTAAAAAAAACAGCCTCTCAGTGGCTATTCGTTTGCATGCCTACATCTGCAGTATTTTGCATTGCTACAATGAATTTTTGTCCATTGCTGGCTCCTCATGAAAGCAGGGTGAACAAATGAAAAACTATACACACAGAAGATGATGAAAGATGTTTTTACACTTGGGCAGATAATGAAGTATCTACTATCAGCCAGTTTTTTCTCCCTCTCTGCCATTTTGAAAATTAATCTAAGGAGGAAAATCACTCTTCTGATCTGTACATACTCTTAAAATTAAGTTTCAAAAGAAGTGAATCAGCATTTTTGGCTCTGAGAAGTTATTTCTCCAACAAGATTGCAATTATGGAAAAAAATTCCAATTATTCGAAGAGTAAGGAGAAATAAAACACAGTCTGCTTTTTATTTTGTTTTATTTTATTATTTTATTAGGCAGTGTTATTTATTATTTATAGTTCTTTCTATTACTTCAGTGGCTTATACTGGTAAAATGTCAGGGAACAACTCAGCTACTTTTATGGGTAGTAGACTGTTCCTGCAATATAGGCAACAAATATGATATTTTTCCATCAGATGTTTTGGATGATATGTGTAAGCAAAGATATGCCTGGTTAATCTTACTTTCCATTTTATTTTGATCAAGGTAAAGTTGAAAGATGAAGCATTGTAAAATGTAATGCCAGATGGTGAGGTACAAAAGCGTGCCTAATCTGTGGTCTTGAAAGGTGAATGCTAACAGCTCTAGAAGGCTGGAAAGCTCATGTAGCTGGAAATAGGTTTGGGAAATAGGAGTGTTTTACTTTTAGGTCACCAATTCACAGCTGATACAGCTGGGTAATAACCAAAAGCTACTTTCATGTTGTAGAAGCCTGTTGTCACAGCTGGGTAATAACCAAAAGCTACTTTCATGTTGTAGAAGCCTGTTGTCTTATTAAAATCATATTCTCATGCTATAAATAGACACCTCACAATCTAGCCTTCAGATAGCAATAAATAGTAACATCCTTTCATGCAAGAGTTTGAACAGGAATGGGCTGGATGACCTTTACTTCTGAAAGGTTCTAGCAAAAATGGGTTAAATGGAAGGAGTAAAACAACGGGGAAGAAAAATCTCCTTGGGGAAAGCAAGCTGATTAGTTTGTAGACACAACTTCAACTCAAGAATTGTTTCTCCTCTCCTGAGAAAGCTTGTATATATTTCCCTCAGGTCTGAATGCTTTCCATTTACCTTGGAAGATAGTTAAGCAACTTCATCTACAAAGAGTTGCCAATGAAATATTTGCAAAATAACTAGCAATAAAAAGAACCTGTTCTAAACAAGCTGCAAACATTTATGGAAGGTCTGCATTCCAGCTGGCAGACAGGCATGAATCGTTGTTCTAAACACTGGTCCTATAACTTCACAAACCCCAGCTTTGTGCACTTGACAAAGAATTATATTTAGGGTGACAAGAGATGGCTACTAAACCATCTAGTGCATAGCTTTAGGTGAAATGTTTTATGTCACTACTTACTTAAAAAAAGAAGTGTCTACCTATGAAGAGTGCCGTTTTTATAGCATTAAACAAACAAAAAACAAAAACCCACATAAAATAAGAATGGCCTATGCACCTGGTGATTTTTCTCATGGTTTTTTAGTACCTGTCCTTTTTCTGTGGTGTAATAGTGTTGGGAAGTTTCCTGACCGAAAGAAGCATTTCCAAGTGTTGGCTTAGTTGTTTTTTAGTTTGTTTGGGTTTGGGGGGGAATTTGGTTGTGTTGTTTTTTAAACCCATAAGTACATATCCTGATCTATACAAATCCTAGTACCTAACAGTGAACTTATTTCTATACCTTTCTAGGTAACAACTGTCAAGAAATTATTAAACATGTAATAAATTTACAATCATGCCTAAAAAATAAAGACAAATGTGATGTAAACAGAGTTATGTGGTTTCTGATCTAAAAGAAAGTACCTTATTTATAATGGAAGACATGAGAAAAATACTGTAGTCTATATAATTGTGTGTATATATATATATATTTAGGATGTGTATATTTTTTGTATATTTTCTTTCATTCCCAGTAGATTTTGGGGCTTGATTTCTGTGTTTGACTGACCAGAATAAATAATAAATAAATCATGCACTTCTATACTAGAATTAAATGATATGCTCACTAGAATTAAAAGGCACAAATTTTATGGTATAGCTAAAACTTAGAAGTAAACCAAATATACTCATGAAATTTAGACCTACATATTTCTAATTAGCAGGAGAGGTGAGGCTCCAAGCCTTTTGGCATAAGCGGCAGTAGAGAAATCATTTAGAGTATACATGAATAGAAGTTTTAAAGAATAGAAATAGAAACTATGTGAAAATAAAAGCTTTGTTTGACTTGAAATATGTACAAGCCTAAAGCATTAAAAGTCCTATACTGTGAACAGAAGTCTAAACCACTACTGGCTGGCTTTCATCTCAAGTTACTTTTCAGCTATTGTAGTTAACCTTCAAAATATTAGCTATATTTCTAATAGCGAACTAAGCTGAAAATTTATTATTTTATTCAAAACAGTTTCCTTCATCTTATTACCAAGTTAGTGGTTAAGGTCCATGCCAAATTAACAATAGTTTTTATCAGATTAAGATAGAGCACAGAAAAAACTGGATACTTGGACTGCTTCAAAGTAGTTTAAATGATTTTTCTTTTTTTTTTTTTTTCCAAAGGTGATATCTGACACACAGAGCTTCAGTTTGAATTTCACATCGAACTAAAATTAATTAGATCAGAACTTTGATAGCAGACACTTCACTGGTCAAGACAATTTAGTATTAGCAAAAAAAAAAAAGTTTAGGTATATTTGACCTTATAAAATTCTACAGTAAATATTGCTTACAAGTAAGAATTACAATTATTTACTGTATATGAATTATAAACAAGAATTAACCAACCAAGTGATATTTGTCAAATAATTAACAGTTAAAAAGATTAACAAACATTGAATTAAAAATTAAAATGAATAATTAATAATTAAAAGGAATTCCTCTGAGCTGGAAATAGTTGCAGGCTGCAAGGGTATGAAGGGGAAGCAGTCAGAAATGTTTGCCCTGGTTTTACTTTGTTGTAAGTACCCTTCAGATGCGCTGAAAACAGGCTAGGGAACCAGATGGGCTCTTGATTGGAACCACTGTTGTATATCTTCTATTTTAAGAAGGAACATTTTTGTATTTTATTTCATTTTTTTTTCCTGCCCTAAATACTTACACCCTCCCAGCACTCCTCATACTATGAAATTCTATTTTGGAATAATGTTTGGGTGTTCTGCTGCATTAAAATCTATGCCTAGTAAAGGAAGATGATAATTAAAACTGCCATGTCAGAAAGGCATAAAAGCTCGTTCAAATGAAAAGGGAGCTATGGTCAAATAGCCAAATGATTTAGGGGTGCCAGAACCACCTACTTACCTATATCTGATATAATAGTTCAACATTTTTTTCTAAATGTTTATTTTAGTCACATGGAGTTTGATTTGACTGTTGAAAAAATGGTTTAAAAAAATAAAAACCAGACTGGATGAATGACAAAAAACAAAACAAACCAAACACCAAAACAACCAAACCACATTACCATGTTTCAGAATGGATTTGTTAACATTTAGTGACTATACTTTCACATTTTAGTGACTATACTTTCACATTTCTCTGTGTAATATCAGTAAATATAATAAATTAGTTTCCTAATTCCTCATGTTTAGGGGAAAATGTCCCACTGAAGAATTGTCATCAGTATGAATTGCCATATGAAAAACAAAAGATCTGATTTTCCAGTATTTAATACCCAGTGAGCTAAATAATCATCAATGGGTGTTAACATGGAAAAATTAGATCAACTTTTCCCATGTCTTCTTATACTTCATGACTTTCTTTCTAAGAATTTGTGCTTCTAGTGAATTAAACTTATTTCCACTTGCGCTTAACCACAAGAGTTACCTAAGGATTTAACTGGCAGATGGACTGGAACTGAAATTTCAGCTTCCCCTGGGATTAGAAACTAATCCCAAAATAAAATTTATTTTTTTTTTCCAAGCAGTGTTTCAGAATGCTGTTAGAGAGGGCAGCTTAGGAAGGTGGCAAGTATTTTGCAGCTTGTTATGGGCCATGTGGTGAAAACTTCCATCCACTCCTATTATATACTTTTTCAAAGTCCAAGTTGCTCTCAGCAAAGAAAAAAGCATGCTTGTCTTCAAATGCGTTTAATAGGTTGAAAACTGAAGAGCAAAAACATCTGGTTTTAGTCTAACTTGAGGGATCTAAAGTGACTTCCAGTTTTCCCCATCCACCTAAAAAGGCATCCCACACAATAAGCTCAGCAGTAGATCTTTATGCAATAGTTAAGAAAGATGAATCCTATCCAGGAAGCTCTAAATTCATTTTCTTCTAAAAACAAATGGAAAACAAACAACAACAAAAGCAACATAGAAATTGAGTCACTAGCATTGGCAGTGGCTTATCTATTTCAAGTACTCTTATGTGGACTTCGCAAGCCTGGCAAAGGATGAGTGCCATTGTTTGGTGGTGTTGGTTACCTGCTACAGCACCACCACTGCATGTAGTTCTGCATTCTGCCTGACTGCAGTCAGGTCTGGCACTTTGTTCCTTGGTTCATTTGGGATCAAAACTGTTTGACTGGGAAATGCTCAAATGGAGCCTCCTGTCATCTGCATGGTTAACTGGGGTGAAAGGTATGTTTATGATTGTCCTGACAGCATGGATATTGAAGCATAAATAACCATTTTCCGCTTTGGTATTAAAACGCTCTGCTTAGAAAGGTGACTTCTTAATACCACTAAAAATTTGTTTAGAAATACTTCAGAAAGCTGTTACTTTTTTAGTTATGGATTGCTTGGCATATTTACAGGTGTTGTAGAGCTGTATATCATAAAATTGTTTACAAATGAATGCTCAGAAATACTTTTGTTTACAAATTTATTATGGACTACTAATAAGGATAGTGTTATTTTACTCTGTGCAAAACTACACTTTTGTCTTCGCTGTCTTTTACTACTTCCCATGTGACATTTTCATGGTTGTTTTCTAAAAGTTTCCTTAAAAATTAAGTTTTAAATCAAACAAGTCCGTGTGCATTTTGCTGTGTATTGTCGCTACTAAGCAGGGTGGTGAAACCTCAGATAACACTCCAAAAAATTTGTATTCCTGTAGCAGAGGAAGAAGCTGATGCACACTGAAGCATGAATATCCCTTCTTTGAAGGTGCAGTAGAGAATGTGACAGTAATTGTAAAGCAGGAAGAGAATCTCTATGACCTGTTGTATTAGAAGGTTTCAAAACTTCCCAAAGCTGTGTAAGTTTTATTAGGTAGAGGTCTGAAACAAAACTGCTATCACATTGCTGTCCAGAATAGGACAAGCATTGAATTCGTTTCCTCTGTAAATAAATATTTTAATTTTGCCTCTGATCTTAAGATAGCTGCTTCTTTCCAGAGCTACCTGAATAAGATGTTGATAAATCAGAGTTTGGCTTTTCTAATGGTTGTACTATTATCTGACTAGATATTATGGTGATATTAAAATGATATTAAAATGTGTGTAAGACTGTAATTCGGTAAAACAAATCCAATGATTCTTGCTGTCAGAAAACTGCAATAAATGCAGATTAACACATGCACTGAGGCTTGAGCCTCAGCTGCATTCAGCTGGAGCCTTTTCTTGGAAAAAAATTCTCCTTCCTGCTCCAATTAAATGGACCTCTCTCAATAAATGTTTTGATAAGGAGAGGCAGAACAGAGTACTTGCCCTGCTATTATGTGCTTTAGGTGAAGCAAGTTAAATAGGTACAAGTATTACATTTTCTGCTCATTTTATAGGACTACTTGACAACGAATTGTCTTTCCACAGGAAAGATAATATTGCATTAGTTTTCTCTTCAGATCTCAAATGCTGAAAAGGTGCCTCAAGTAAAACATACTTACTTGAATGCATACATCTGGCAGTGTACCTCTAACAAAGCAAAGCCAAATGTCACATACTTTATGTAGTGATGTTGTAGCTATGATGGTCCAAGGACAATAAGCTGGCTAGTGTAGTTTGAAATGTTCGAACCTGTTTGGGTTCCACTACATAGGCTGGAAATTGAAGCACCAGTAATGAATCATAAAACATGAAACAGACATAATGAAACGGAAATTTTTCCAGGCTTCTGCTAAGCTTATCTTTCCAGTCAGTTTTCTGTAAGCTGCTTTGTCCTCTTGTAAATTACTTTTTTTTTTTTTTTTTTTTAAGGTGAGAAAGAGCTTCATCAGTGCAAATTGGTACAAGCAAACAATGATTTTAATCAAATATTATATATATATTTTGTCCATAGAAATACAAGATTCTGTGTGGTGGTTCAATTGCAGTGAAGAATTGCCAGAAGTGGTTAACAGAAAACAGGCATGAACTGAATTTTTGGTGAGTAAATGATCTCTTTTTTTCTTTTTAATAGGTACAGCAAAAAATTGTTGTATCTTTTCAGCATGCTTGGTATTCAAGAACTATAGCAATGTAGACAGTGTAAGAACGTGAATGGAAAATGCAACTGTACTATGTGCATAAACTCTATAAATGCTCTTTTGTGAGAAATTGAAATGACATGAAATGTTTCTGGAACTCTTGTTAAATGTACTAATGAAAGGTAATTGTCCCATTCTCTCCTAATATTCTTGCAAGAATTTTGGGGGAAGAAATGTTTTAAACTAAACACTTCCCCCCCCCTCCCCCCTCCCCCCAGAAAATGAGGGGTTGAAAGAACGTTTTCTGAGAGTTGGGTACAAAACAAGTTATTTTGAAAAGTTATCTGCCTACTCATGGCCATGGTCTTATGTGCTGCTGTTGTGCTAAATTGAGAAATCAATCAGGCAGGGTTTTGAAACCACGATGTGTTGCACAGAGGTCAAAACAGGGCGATATAAAGTACCTAGAAAATACAAATGGAGTCACTGAGGCTTTCTAACTCTGTCTTGCTAACAATTCATTTTCTTTCTTTATTATTATATTTGGACTGTTTTTTGGGGTGTTTGTAGATCAGTGTTCAATTTCAGTTACATTGCTTCTTATGGTGATGCTGCAGGAATCTCCATGTAAGAGGATGTCAAGGCTGTCTCTGACATCCAAAACCAACAGTCCAAAGAGAAAAATTCTTAATATTCTAAAAAGTGGGGAAATATGCACAGAAAAGTGTTTGGGGCTACATTTTCAAACAGCTTTAGAGAAGCTGAGATCTTGGAAAGCAATGACTATTATGTGACAATGGAGCTGCTAACCACATGCAAAATAGTCACCTTGGTAAATTTTTAGAAGTGGCAAGTATAGCACAAAGTAATCAGTGTTGACTAAATCTGAAAGAACTAACATATAGTTGGTCTTAATTTCTGCTTAGAAGACTTCGGAATCCACTTGTAACAAAATCAAAATGTATTACAAATAAGTGCAAATAGTTACAAAATACTTACATTTATGAAGGCATTATACATAAATTCTTTCTCAGTAAAAAAAAGCTGGTTCTACTTTGGCTGAGTAAGTCCTTATGTGTAACTTTTTTTTTTTTTTAATCGCCATGGTGGGGTTACATTTTCAGTAGCAACTGCTTCAGTGGCTTGAAAGATATGGGCTAAATGGGAATGAATTTTTACAAATAGTTTGAAACAGAGGTTCTCAAAATATCACAGATGCTGAGCTGCTGATTTATTGAACAGCTTAGGAAGAGCAATGGTGTAATTGGCACTATCTTTTATCCTGTTTTCTTTGATCCATTCTCACTGGAGTGATTGACTGCTTGCCATTTTCAAGCAAGATGCAACCCCTGAAATTGCACAAGCAAGACTTTTAGTTAAGTTCAGCATGAATTGAAACTGAGGGAGGATGCATAATGGAACAAAGTCCATTTGGGACTGCAGGAGAACTGGCAAGCTGCCCTACTTGATTATGTTTAAGCCTCCTTTTAAAGAGTGACACCTGATTTCTCTTCAGAACTGTGTCAGTTTGGAATCTCCTTTGGGACACTGAAGAGATCACAAATATTTTTCATGAAGCATAGAAATGATTCAAATTTAAAATGGTATTTTCTTCAATTACAGTATTTGTCTTGTTATAATTTTTAGTTTAGCTCATGATGAGCTAAAATATGAAGAATTAAACTGCTAACTTGCTGAAAATTTATTCTAGTTATTGTTTCTGCTCTTTACCACATTTGTCATGCTGTTGGTTTTTTGCTAGGAGATGCTGAGTTGAAAAAAAAATCAAAAACAAAACTAAAGTAAAAACATTTTTTGAAGAACAATTACACCATATCTTCATCAAATGTCTTATTTTCAAGAACATGAGATTTTGAAAGAGAATTTTAAAGGCTTAGAAGTGAAATCCAGAACTGTAGGGAAAATCAGCAACTTCTTCAGAGGTTATGAAATCCTCTATGTTTCCCAGCAAAGGAATTTTAAAGTAATTCAATGGTTATTTACAGTAAGTACAGCTCTTGACAGTTTTAGGCTTCCTTGGTGGTTTTGTCTTTTTTTTTTTTTTTTTTTTTTTAATTTACTGTTGTGTTTAGAAGGACAGAAAAAAGCTAAATAGAATACTGTGAAGGGGAAAAGTAAAATATCTCTGACTTGGAGATTTTAGAAAATGGGCACTGTCTGAAGCTTCTCAGAGAGCTGGAGTGTTTCAGTAAGTTCCAGGGCCACTGGCAATAAGGTAAAATGTGGATGATGAATTTGTTTGTCAGGCTATTTATGCAATTTATGGCTTGGACATAACTTCTAACAACATATGTATTTCCATATAATGTAGAACATTCAGTGGTCAACAGTACAAATCACTTGAGTATTGCGCGTATAAAACACTGTGCTTGGAATCACTATTTTAGAATACATATGGATGCTGATAAGCTATGGTACAGCATTGGGAATTCTTGAATAGATTCTTGTCCTTTTTCTCCCCTAGAATCACTAGTTATTGAAGATGTGTTTTACGTATATAATCAGAATAATATACAAGAGGTGCTGTCAAGATATCAGAAGATAGTTTCCGTTGGAACTGATAAAATTGTAGTTTTACAGGGCTGTTGAATGGACGTAAAAATTTTTAGTATACAAAGACTCACAGGACACATACACACAGTGGTACAGAATGCTAAACTATACAGTAGAATATATTCTACAGGGTTTTGCTGTTCTTGTTACTGCCTTACACATACATTCCAAATACATACATTTCCAAATACATTTATTCTTCTACGCACATCATCTTTATGGATTTTTTTTCATGTTACATAGTCCCTTGAAAATTGTTCTGTTGGTTTGTTCTGATACTTCAGGCTTTGGCAGGACCAAGTGAACAAAAATGTTATTTTTTGCAGGATAGTAGTGAAAAAAAAAAAATCTACTAGTGAAAGAAATTGCTTATGAAAGTTTAGTTGATGCAACAGCATACACTAAATTGAATCTATACATATAATGGCAAATTTTTGTAGTGATTTCGTAGCAATGCAAATATCTTCTTGGACTTGATTTTTTTTGTTCAATGGAGACAGTAGGATTACAGTCTGATTCCCTACATTTCTAGTTTACTAATTTCTAATTTATTTTGTTGCTTAGATTAATGAATGTCCTGAGACTTCATTATATCTTAT
Source organism: Stictonetta naevosa (assembly GCA_011074415.1). NCBI lineage: Eukaryota > Metazoa > Chordata > Aves > Anseriformes > Anatidae > Stictonetta > Stictonetta naevosa. The sequence continues at coordinate 5,589,825 of CM021703.1, forward strand.
GTCATCTTATATTCGACTATGGCAGATCAGATTAATAAATATGCAGTGCATCAGTATTGAAATAGGTATTTTATTAATTTTAGTATGGGTTGTGGCATTCAAAATTTCAAGGGTAGGAATACCACTGAACAATCACAATAGAAGTTTTGTCCTTTGAATACAGTGTGTTCAATGTCCTTGGTGCTGTTGAAGTTGCTGTCCTGAACATCGAGAAAACTGTGGAATGGAGAGAATAAAATAGTAGTTTCATCACTAATAAAAGAGATGCCACATTTGGGATGTTCACTGGTGCAGGAAACAAGGGCATTTCAGTTCACCTTAATAATTCAAATCTGAACTGTCAATAAGTATACAGCTCTTCCTTTAAGTCTCTATATGAACTGCTAAAGTAAAAAGGAATCAAAGTCGATGAGGAAAGAGAGGTTTGAAAGCTCCTTTCATCTCACAGGTTATTTGGACACTGAACTGTGTAAACTAATTATTTTGCCTTTCTATCACCTCCAAACTTGCCATCTCTTAACTTACAGAGTCATGACCGTGACTCCTAACCCTGTCTTTTGTCTTTACAGAGTCTGAAATGAGTCTCTTAGACAAAGCTTTGTCAGACAATCACACATGCAGGGGGCAGAAGGGACATGAGAGTTTTTGCTCGTGCTCAAAAACGGGATCTTCAATTTTCTTATCTCAAATTTAGAACTCAGTTCTGCATTGTTTCTCTTTTAATTTGGAAATTATGAAAAACACCTGCATTAAATGGCTGTTTCATGGTGCACAAAAACTTCAAAATACACCTTCATTTACAGCTTGTCTTTCAGGAGGCTTATTTCCTATCCGGCATAGGCTTAACAAGGACAACTGAGTGAGATTGCTAGGCTGAACTACAAAAACATTATTATTAAGGCTTCCATTTGAGTCAGCAGATTTATGTAAGTGCTAATGTGGAGTGGTTATGATTTGAAATTAGGGGGTTATGGCTTCAATAGCCTGCGCTGAAAGCATTCAAATGCCTTGCTGTTTTTCCAATTGAATTAATGTCTCATATACTTATATGAGGCCTTATATATATATATATATATATAAATAAAATAATTAGGGATGAAGTTAAGTGTACCCCGATATTATTATTGAACTTAACTAAATGGTCCTGACGAAAAGTCTGTTGTTATATAATTGTTTTGTTTGGCAGCTAAATGCTCAAAGACAGCAGAAGGCCTTACCATTTACAAGTTGTTTTTATCTTGTTCTTTGTGTACTCTTCCTGTGTATCAGAGGGGTGAAGGCAGAGAAAACACAAAAAGCAAACAAGTCTGAGATGAAACTAAAGTTGTTCGGCCATCCTCTATCCCAAATAATCATCTAACTCAGGTAGATTTTGATGCTATCTCTCCTGACTGAATTGTCTCCAAGCAGTTCGTGTTAGTTGACTCTCCCACCTTCAGTCTTTTTACCAAACACTTCTAGTTTTGCGTGCTGGCTTTCTCCAAAGAGACCACTAGAGCACGTAGGCCAGCTTTTGTCCCCAAGGCAGGATCTAACATGTCTCACAGATAGAGAAGCAAGTCTGGCTACCAGTGGGTGTGCTCTTAACCACTACCAATAACTGCTGCTGCTGTTGGGAACGGGCTGTATCCAGTGTGAATTTGGCTCATGGAATATTGCCTTGGATCTTTCTTGTTCCCATTGATTTAGTTATTTTAGAAGCCATTAAATATTTTCAACAATTTGTCCTTCTAATTTTCTTTTCTGTGCTTTGTAAGAGTACACTACTAAACGGTGATATGATTATATGTTGTTAGTTGTCCAATCAGATCGTATTGTAAACCTTACAAGTATCAGTCTTGAATGACGAAGAGTGTTCTCTTAAACAGAGAACACTTTAAGTGTTCTGCATATGAGCTAACAATGAATATTATGGACCAAAGTGGTCAGACAAAAGGCAGATTATCAGGTTTTGTTTTGATAAAAGTGAATAATATTTTAAATTTGAGAACTAAGAACTAGAAATGGATAAAGAATGTTTTCATTTATTCAAACTGCAGAGATCATTTCTCTCTAAGACGGCTCTTTGCAACAGAACCTTATTATTCACTGGTGTTGTCTTTTTTTCAGTGTGGGGTGGGTTGGGAATAGCAAAGAGGATGACACTAAGTGCTGAAAAAAATATTTCTCCAAACCTCAAATCAATAACCTTAACCCTATGTATTTGTCCTAGAGTGAGTGCAGAATAAAATATTTATAGAAAATGTCATAAATAAAGTAATTCCTGCTATTTTGACAATTTTATTCCCATTCTTAAACTGATACTTAATATTATTTAAAATAAGATTCTAGAAAATACTTGCTCAAACAAACAAATAAACATTGTTTTCCAGCTTCCTGGAAAAGCAGTCTGAATTGGCCCATCTTAAGTTAACTATTAGCATAGTTACGTTTCAGTTAACTCCCAGAACACACAGACACACACAGCCATTCAGGAGTAGCACTTTGTTTACCCCCAAAAGGGGAGCTTTTTTTGTTGTGTCTTGACTGATAATAAAGACAGCTTACAATAAATACCAACAACAAAAATGGTCCTAAGCATTAGACAAAATTCTCGACGTTAAAATGTTATTACTGACTGCATTCCTTCTGGTGTTTAAACTGTTATTTACTCTTTAATATTGGCATAAGAATGTCACAGAAGAGAGACTTTTACTCTTCTGTGAGCAGTTGAATCACTCTCTGAGGGATAGGACTATTCCAGATTTTTGTTATTTTCCTGAATCTCAATGTTTCAAAGAAAAGGGGTGAGGTACATGTACTAAAACCAAGATGCAGTTCCTCTTTGAAATCTTAATCTTGTTAGTAAAATTAAGAACACAATCAACATTGTGTTTGTCAGCTTTATCATTTATCATTATTCATTTATCAGCTTTAAAAACTCTGCTCAAAATCCAGTATTGCAAATGCTCTATCCCTATAGGTCTTTATTTATACAGGTTCTCTCTCTCTATATATATATTCACTAGAGAATTTGCTGCAGATATGTTTATATAACAATGCAAAATACCATTCTTAGCAAATGTTTTGGAAATTACAAAAAAATTAAAGGATATTAAAGGAGACAATATAAAGATATACATCAAAGCAGTGCTGGAGAAAAAGCAATTAACGAAGAAGGGGAGATATTTAAGTAGGTGTTTAGAACTGTTCTTGCTGCTAAGATTCATGCTTTGTACAAACAAACGCGGCTATAGCACGTTTAATAAAAAGTGCAGAGTAAGCGCTGCAAATTTTACTAATTTCGAGGTTCCCTCTTTTATTAAATATTATTCACAGAAAAAATCATGTCCAATTTAAAGGATGGGATGAACCTGATGTTTAAAAATACGTCCTAGTGACAATTTTTGCCAAAGCCCTTTTTCAGTAACAGAAAAAAACTTAGGGATATTAAGTGTGTTTCTGTTTGCAAGACGGAAGTGCAAGACAGAAGCTTTCCCCTTACCGTCACATCTCTTTTTTCAGAAAATTAGTATTAAGAACATAGGAATGGAGGTACTGGAGAAGATAAGGTTCTTAATTATGGGTTACTCCTTTTTTTTTTTTTTTTTCAACTTCTGACTGTAACGTATACTTGTGGAGGGGCAAGTAATGTCAGAGCAACTATCAGAATGGCAGCTTAGCTGATACATCCTCTCATCTGGGATTTCATGCATCTGTTTGTGTAGTCTAATAGCCCCTGATGCATTTTCTTTCACTTATTCTTCTGGCATCCAAAACAATATGGCAATGAGTTCCATGATTTAATAAACAAAATAAGGAAAGCAAATAATTGTTATATTACTGCCAAGTTGTTTGCTAATAGAACATGAGAAATATTTTTGCATTTCCCAAACAAAGCTTCTGTTTTCGTACTCCATGTATTTCATTGTTGAGTTGATATTCAAATATTAATCATAAAAACAGAGTTGGAGTTTCAAGATATGGAATACTTAATAAAATGGATTATTTGTTGTTTTTGCAGCCATATAAAAAATTACAAAAGTTCTCCCTGGACAATGAAATCTGATTCAAAAGTTGCCTTACTTCTTTCACTTCATTTGTCAAAGACAATATGAAGTGGTATCTTTTATACAGATCATTTCTTGAGCATTTTTAATTTATTTTTATTGTAGTGACTACACTTGCAATCAGTGTATAGCACAGCACTGCAAAACTACACATATTTAAGGCAGTCAGTTTATATCTGTTCAATCTATTAAAGTAGCAACCATACCAAGTATATGACAGTAGTATAACTCAGCATCATTGCAGGCAATGATGTATGGTGAAACATAAGACTAAACACTCCAAGCATTTTATCAGAACCATGGCATTGTCTAAATTTGAGCAAATCCTTTGTTAGCACAGCTGTGCTAAAACAACAGCATAGTAACCTCAACATTTATTTGTCAGATTCATTCTTAAATGAACAAATAAATGTTCCCCCCTGAAATTAATTAAATGGCTGACAAATCATGAAACATGATTGCTAAGAATGATTGAAGGTGTCACTTGCCTCAGTAAGGATAGTGGTAGTCCACAACCAGGTTGAACAGCTGCACCCGATCAAGTTTTAAGAGAGAGAGGGCAACAGCAAGAGGTAAGGTGTACTGAATTCTTACAGTTTGTTATTACATCTTCTATTTTATAAATAACCCATGATGAAGTTACAGTACTCCACAGGAAAGATTAGCCTTCAAGTGAGATAGCATCTAGTATTGGCCATACTATGCTTCTCACAGGAAGACAGAGGAGGAAAAATATCAGGATATCAGAGAATACTATGTTGAAAGGTTTCAAAGTAGAATCCATGTTCTATTTTGAAAAGTATTACAGTTATTTTTTTTCTAAAAAAGAAAAACTTACAAATGAGGTATACAAGTAGAAATTTAAATAACTGCTGTAGTAACAAAGTAAATTTCTGAAACAGGTTTTTGGAAAAGGCCACGTTTGATTTCAAACAAACTGTGTGTTTGAAAAACTCTGACAAACTGTTGGCTGTTAAAGGAATGTGTGATAGAATTTGTTCTCCTTGGGAGGCAGCTCATGCCTTCAGTTGAGTGTGTTAATTTTTTTTTCTTTTTTTTTTGAGAATGAAACTGAGTTTTCTGGCTTAAATAGATTATAACCTTACAATTTATAAGCTTGTTACAAGAAATTATGTTACAAGAAGGAGCTTGTAAGCTCCTTCTTGGGAGCTACCAAGCTACCCGCAATAATTCACCACGTCCTGCCTTGGTGTCCACAGCAAAGCAGAGAACCTAATTCAATGTCCATGGGGCTTCCCAAGCATTGGGAAGCACATTGTGTTTGTTACCTGGCTGGTGAAGCACTGAACTTCTCTTGAGTTTCACCAGGCCCACTCCTTCAGATGCTTCTACCCTGCTGCCTGCTCACCCCTTGTCTTTCTACCCAGAGGAGGTAGCTGTGACACTGGCTGTAATGATGCAAATGCAAAATCATTCCCCACACCTTGGAAATATCAGTTGCATGGTTACGTGGTATTGGTGACATAAGAGGAATTACAAAAGAACAGGAGTAGCCATGCTGTGACAAGCCTTTTTTTTTTTTTTTTTTTCCTGAAGGAGAGATAATAGCCACTCTATTATTGTTCAGAATATTTCTCTAGCCATGAAAAAATTGTCTTTGTCTGCTTTGTGCCATCAGATTGGTGCTAAACTACTATACAGTGAACGCAGCCTGGTCCCAAAAGTATGTCTAGTTCAAAGGATCTGTACTAGCGTAGATGACAAGAAAGTCTCCATAAAATATATCAGTAAAGCATATTTAGTGCTGTGTAGCTTCTTAACTGACTAAATAAGATGATTTGAACTTGTGTTCTGCTCTTTTTTTATCCCACTTATCAAATAAAGACCATATGATTTGAAAAGTTGGGATTGCCTTTAGAGGGTTCCAGACCAATAATGAAGTAATTTAGTATTAGAATCTAAATCCCCACAGTAGCACAAGTCATGCTGAAGCATTATGACTGAGCTGGTAGATCCTCCATATGCTTGTCTGTACTTGCTTCTTGAGGCATTGCCCTGTAAATAACAGAAACTGAAATGCAAAGTAGCACTCATCAGGGACAACAAAAATAATAGTTCAGGGACTGAATCATAACTATTAAGGCTGGGGGGACCCATTATTATTTTGCAGTTTGGTCTTCTGCATAAGATAAACTTTTCCTTGTATTAATGCCTACTGAGATTAGGTGCAGGTGTTTATTTATCCAAATACCATAGAATTGGAGATTTATCTAAAGGGAAAATATTGCTTTTGAAAAATAGCATTATCTTGTAGCAGTTAAGAGAACTGAGGCAAGATGATTCACCTGGAATATGAGCAAGGTGATAACAATATAAAAGACTTTCCTGGCTTATTTGAATTCCACTAGGTTTCTTAACTTTCTTCGTAGCATTCATAATATACTCTGATATATATATTTGTCATTGAATGTGTAGGATATTTATACAACCAGCTATGTCAAGGCATGTAGATACACTAGCATCCGGCAGCATCTTGGACATCTTGTGTGTACCCCGATTATGTGCTGACTGCATTTAGAGGCATAGCCTGGGTGAGTCCCATCCTTAGGTACACTGCAAGGAAAGGTGACCTGCCGTAAAAGATCTAAGTGGCAGGTTGGTCTGGGGACAAGGGTTAATGCTATCACAGAATCATGGAACCAGAATGATTTGAGCTGGAAGAGCCTTTAAAAGTCATCTAGTTCCACTCCCCTGCCACGGGCATGGCCACCTCCTGCCAGACCAGGTTGCTCAAAACCCCATCCAAGCTGGCCTTAAACAATTCCAGGGGTGAGGCATCCACAACTTATCTGGACAACCTGCTCCAGTGCCTCACCACCCTCATAGTAGTAAAGTGAGTGCACGTATCTTGCATACCCTTAAAAGTCTGTATTTAGGCGATGTACATAGTCAGTTTTGTGTCTCTCTGTGAATCACAAGCATGCTTGCACTGCAAATGGGATCTTATTTGGATGATCTTTGGGTTCTTTGCATGATAGAATAGAAATTAGAGCTTAGTTCTAATTATAGCTCTTTATGGTTTAGACTGCTTTGTATTAATCTGCAAGGTGTGAATAGTAATTGTAATGAAAAGTCAATATTCTGGTGTATTAGAGTGAAATAAATTACAGATAAAATATGCAAGTATATATACTTATACAAAAAATTTGTGGATTATTATATAACATATTTGCATTGTATATTTATCAACATGTATTTTATAACAGAATAGCTAATTATTACAATTTTTATAACTCTTTCAGATTACTTGGAAAAGTTCTGTGTGAGATGAGAATTTTTGTTGCATATATCAGCACCTTTGTTGTGGTTTGATGTTGGTTACAAGTAATTAGAGTAGCACAGGTTTTAGATATCTGCAAGACATTATAGAGCACTTCCTGAATGCTTCTGCAGGCTTGGGATGGATTTTAAGGGGCTTTCATGGACTTTGTAAAGGATGTGTAATGTCAATGCCAGTTACCTTGCAAAAAGCTGCTCTATGAACGGGATGCAGAACATCGTGATTCTCTCACAATAATATTCTCTTTCTAGGTTTTCCTTTTATCATGTTTTGTACACAGAAAAAAAAAAAATGGTTGTTATATTAATGAAGTTTTCCAAAAATAGAAGAAAATACATTCTGTAATGCAGACTATAGCTATCAGTGGAAATATAATCTGCTACATCTTTATTCTCCCTTTACCACTTGGGGAAAGTAATTGCATGTAAATGCATGCACTAATAATAGCTGATTAAAATACATTAATTTTACATCACAAAATAATCACCATTAATTTAATTCTAGTACAACATAAAATGGCTAATTCTTTTTCAGCCAGTTCACATTTCAATTGATAAAGGAAATGAAAATAGTTTAGAAAATCTCATTAACTGTGCAAAGATGCACTCTGATTTTGTGTGTGTGAATTGTATACCTTTAATTGATTACAACGTAATAAGTTAAGGCAATGTAAAAACTGCCCAGGCAAACATAAGCAGTGAAATGGAAAGTGAAGCATCACCTAGGAACAGCAGTTCTCTCAGTTTGCAGGCAGACGGTTCATTCAGTAGGGACTACATTTTAATCCGCTATGTGTAAGCACTGGTATGAAATCCTGGGCAGAGCCAGTGCTATACCTGTAGCTTGAATTTGTGGCTGCTGCATTTTAGAGCCTGTACAGATTAGATAGCGCTCCTTATTTACTACATTGTCAAGTGCACCTTTTGTGTAATCAGATAACCTACCTTTATACTAGTTCACGCTAATTTTCTGTTGCACCAATTTCTCAAAGTCCTTCCTGAGACTTTCAAATAACACTTCATCTTCAGCTTGACAATTGCTCCAAAAGAAGCTCTGCTATTCTGATAATCATTATTTATCTACTAGTTCCTACCTTCCCTTACATTAGAACAGTCGTTTGCTCATGAAACAGGGAGTTAATCGGTTTAATGAGTCATTCTAAATGACTTCCATAGTAATTTATTAATAATTCAGAGGACTACTCGAATGGTTGCCATTAGTTTGTGATCACTTTTCTGCTTTCTGTATTGGATACAGTAGCTAATGTGCATTGAAAATAGCATTTGACAATATGGGTAGAAATTGGCATCTGTTTTTAAATATATTCTGCTGCTGGGCTTTCAGGAGATAAGCAGTACACACAGCATTAGGCATATGCAGAGTTATAAACTCAGAAAGAGTTGGTATGGATGGCCTTTAAAACTATTATTTTTTTCCTGTATATCAGCTAAATGCATGTAAAGGTATTTTCATCGTTATTTTTAAGTGCAATTCAATGCATTTAATGAGTGACATCTGACCCCTGAGAGAACTGGAACACAGCTGCTTTCTTGGCAGACAGGAAGTGTGCTGTGTTCTGAAGACTTAGCTATAAGTTTTATAGAAAGCTAAGAATATATTTTAATATTTCAATATATTGTAATTTCAAACCACATGGAATCTTCTGGGAGCAGACAGACCACAGATCTCAATAACTTTTGAAATCTATCATACGAATGCGGTTTCTTAAATCCTTGTACATCACAGTACTTGAATTCTAGTAAAAGAGATGGAAATGGAGAAGGAACAGTTAAAGAACAAGGTTTGTTTGTTTGTTTGTTTGTTTTTTAAATACTCTATCCAGAAAAAAAAAAAAAAAAGACAAAACAAAACATTGGTGCTTAGATCCACATTGTTATATTTTTAAAATATGACCAGAATCTCAATGTATTTTATTTACTTGACTATTTGGTCTGTTCAGCACTTAACATTTAAGAACTGTCTTCTGTGTTCTTCTGTTTCCCTATGACATATAGGTGTTCCTTTATTGTATTCTATTTTTGAAAGGGATATAGCAACTCTTCCAAGCAAAAAACTGAATTGTTTTTATCCACCATTGCATACAGATAGAATGCCTTGTGGTTTTATTAAACAACATTCCTATAACCACACATAAAATAGTGAGAGAAAACAAATTTTGCCTAGCCAGAGTTTGTAAAAATTATCTTGTTTTAATCTTACATTAATCTCTTTCTCTACTGCAAAAAGTTAAAGATTCTTACAGTAGTTCAAGAAAAGGCTACAAATAGAGGAATGTACAGACAGAATCTGATGCAACATTACAAATTAAAAGGTACTTCTTATTTTATATTAATGAAGAAAGTGGTTTTACTACTATCAAATTTGAAAACATATAAGTATTTGAAATTGGGATAATGTCACCCAAAATCTCATTAAGAATTCCTATTTTGTCTTTGTAACATCTGTCATTATCAAAATGAAATTCAACAGTCATTATTGCAGTCCCTGTTGTTAGAAAAAAAAAATTTACTCTGTACATCTTAGTATGGCAGTTAAAAATCCCTGTGGGGGATTTAATTTGGATCCTTTATAGCAGCAGCATAAACTAATATATTCCAGGGAAGTTAAATTGTCTGTGACTGTTCCAACAGGATGTTAGATAAATCCCGAAGTCTCACCTCCAAAAAAAGTCAAATGTCATGGGTTGCGAAGCTGGAGTAAGAACCGCGTTTTAATTGGTCTGTAACAGTCGAAGCACTAAAGCAGTTTACGATTTGGCGTTGCGCTGTCCGTGTTTATATCTGCCGCAGGGTTGTACACACTGCATTTAACTTAATGCTGTGATTACATAAAATAGCAGAGCTAGGTATTTACAGGATTTAAAGCTGGTTGTAATGTGTAGATTGGCTCCACACATTATTAACTCACACGCACGAACATGAGTAAAGCATTAGATGTCCTGGATCTCCTCAGCTCTTGCCACCAGCACTCGAGTGTGCTTGCTGGCCTGAGGGTCTCCTGCTGGCATCGTTCCTATTCAAGGCATTGTTTGCAACAGAGACCAATGTATACACATGCTACTGAGCATGGTGAATGTTTGATCACTTTCTCTAGGAGATCCATACACAAAGTTGTGCATAATTATTTTTTCTGGCTTGCAGGTTGTTTCTTGGAGGCTAAGCTTTTTCCTATTTCTCATGTTTATACTGTATGCTGCCCAGTTGATGATGGCCGTGTTTCAAATGCCAGCAACACTCACCCAACTCAAAGGTTGAGGTTTGCATATCGCAGTGGAGATACTGGAGACTAACAGACAGTGAATTGCGCTTGATTAACAGTGTGAAATAAAGCATTTTTGAATGATTAGGCTGATAGATACATAATTAAAGGGAAGATGAAGTGTAGGAAGACAGCAGTGATTGTTCCACGTATGTTCTGTGCTGCTGGCTTTTCATGTTAATACTTGGTGTTGCTGAATGCCTCAGTGGAAGGAAGATATGTAAGTTTGAAGATCCAAACCATTTCATTTTTATTATTTAAACGTATCGATTTTATTTTTTCTTAGTGTCTGTATTTTGAAAATGATTTTTATAATTTATTTAACTGTATTAATCTACAACGACATATTTACAGCATTTCATTATATACATATATTCTATAATTTTTTAGGAGTAAATGTAAAAGAAATTTCTGACAGTATATCAGATTTAACTGAAAGCCTTAGGAAAAAAGATGTCAGAACTTCAGAATAACAGAGGAGAACCCAGTGAAAGATCATTTGTCCCCAGGTCTTCCAAATATAACTATTTGTGTATTGTATCAGTTGATTCACAAAGAATACTTGTTGACAAACAGGAAGTGTTGCAATGCATTTTTCAATATTCTTTAATGGCACATGATAATCAGAGATGTTGCACTGATGTCCAGGGAAGGAAATGAGCAATGACCACTTACCACAATCTAAGGCCTTTCTGGAACACAACTGTACCTGCAGGTTTATTGATATAGATGAGGAAATCTATTTAAAAGAACCATTATTTGCTGTTTAAATACAATTTAATAGTAATAGGTGGGAAGTTCTGTTGACTTGACTGCTGAAGCTCCAGACATGGTTCTTTATTCTCTACATAGGAAATAAGATGGCACATAGAATATATTATTTTCCCACTTTTGAATTTAATTATGGGAATTTTCACAATATATTTGCTAGAATTAGAAGACATGACAGCAAGTTAAAATGTTGTCTGTTTACTTTCTCCTTCCCTTGTCCTATCCTTGAAAAAAATTCTTATGACCATGGGTTTGTTTAGTTTGAAAAACAAACAAACAAACCAAAAAAAAGTGCATTTCTTATATTACATCTTGCTATTAAAGACATTGTTTTGGAAACTCCTGTTTAAAAAGAAAAAAAAAAAGAATTATGGATGTCTGCTAAAACACAGAGCTGGCAGTGGCTGCAACATCTGGTAGACCTTCAGAAATTCCAAGTTTCCCTTCACAATAAACTAAATAAAGAGGATGGAAAAGCAAGAAGCAATACATAAGAAAATGACCTCTTCAATTATTATGTGTTAAAGCTCCCAAAGGCATTATAATAAATGTGCCATAGCTTGAAATGAAAACACAAAAATTACAACTTCAGATTATACTTTGCAAGTTTAACTTAATATAAATGGATTGCTGAAACACCATATGACTTCTCATGCTGTTATTGCTAGAAACACATTTACTGATTTGCAGATAGAAATTGAATGAGCAGTTTGATTTTATCTCATCTAAATCCATTATTCACTGCTTCTTTCCTGTTTTCCCTGAATAGCATCAGTTGTCACTTTTTGAAATTTCAGTCCCTGCAGAGTGCATGTGCAATTCTTGATTTAGCCTGTTCTCCAGCTGTTTTATATATAAAGTCCTGTGTGGGTTTTAGAAGCATTTGACTGCTGTTGCTTTTTCATTCCATGCCTTTCATCAGCATGGAATGAATAAAGAAATAAATTTTGAAACAATTAGAATTTGAATGAAATTTTGTTTAAAAAAAAAAAAAAAAAAAAGACTATGTACTTCAGCTGTTTGGATCGCCAGAGTCAGGAGCATCCACTGAACATCTTATCTGTGCTGCCGTAGGAAATGCCATTCACTGTCTGTCTAGATCAGGAATTAACAGAATGACAGAATCATCTAGGGTGGAAGAGACCTCCAAGATCACCGAGTCCAACCTCTGACCTAACGCTAACAAGTCCTCCACTAAACCATATCCCTAAGCTCTACATCTAAACGTCTTTTAAAGACCTCCAGGGATGGTGACTCAACCACTTCCCTGGACAGCCCATTCCAGTGACTAACAACCCTTTCAGTAAAGTTCTTCCTAATATCCAACCTAAACCTCCCCTGGCGCAACTTTAGCCCATTCCCCCTCGTCCTGTCACCAGGCACGTGGGAGAATAGACCAACCCCACCTTGCTACAGCCTCCTTTAATGTACCTATAGAGAGCAATAAGGTCACCCCTGAGCCTCCTCTTCTCCAGGCTGAACAATCCCAGCTCCCTCAGCTGCTCCTCGTAAGACTTGTTCTCCAGACCCCTCACCAGCCCCCCCCCATTGCCCTTTCTATGTCCTTCTTGCAGCGAGGGGCCCAAACCTGAACACAGTGCTCGAGGTGCGGCCTCACCAGAGCCGAGTACAGAGGGGACAATTATTTCCCTAGGCCTCCTGGCCACACTGCTTCTTATGCAAGCCAAGATGCTGTTGGCCTTCTTGGCCACCTGAGCACACTGCTGGCTCATATTCAGCTGACTAAATGGAAGGTAACTCAATTTACCTGATGGAACATACCATCATATAAACTCATCTGTAGATACTAAATTTGTCATAATACACACTTTTTCCTGCTCAGCGTGCCATGCTCTCACTTAATGAACAATATCTTAGAATATAAAATGACAAAATAATTTAGAGAATTTCAGTGCTCTTTCAGATACCATCCTTTTATTATGCATAAAAAGAGGAATATATACATGACTTTAAAGGATAGTACTTGTTATTTGATAGGTGATATAGTTTGAATTTTTTTTTTAAATGACTTCTTATATTACAGTATTTTGTCTTTCCCCGTATAACTATTCTGTAGAAGCATAAATTTGAGAGTTCTTATGTTGCAAAGCATAATATATTACCTCCAAAATGACATACTTACTTGAAAGAGAAAATGTCTTGGTGAGTATGATCTGACGCAGGAATTCATGCCCCTGTGGGGAATTGAGGTCTATTTGGATGAATTGTTGTCTGCCCAAATCTGAAACCTGATTAAAGCTTGACACCCCTATCCTTCTCCATCCCTATTCACATATGTACTTCCTAGTAGCAGCCAAAACCTCTGAAATGTTGTATTGAAGTCAGGTAACTCATTATCTGGCACGTTGGTTGTATAAGATGGATGAGGAGATCTCTATATTGCCACTTCTTTCTCTCACATGCACAAACATCTTTACCCGCATGCACAAATCTAAAATCTCGAGTGTGTAGGTGACAAGGAATTTCTTACCAGGAAAATATCAGAGAAAGCACCTCTGAAGTGTTTATGTGAGATATGTCAAGGACTCCATTTATTTTTATATGGTTTCTTAAGTTTTTAATTATTTTTACATTTAATTGTGCATATTGTCTATTTTGTAAGAAAACAGCCCCATCAAATTCAAGTCACGGTGATTAAGGCAAAAGGTCCACCTGGATCCTATGTGTAAGTCAAAGCCAAACGTATATATATGAAAATAATAACTTTCATTAATTTATTCTAGCAGAACTGGATGAAAATAACAAAAATGTACAGCAAAGGTGCTATAATTTTGATTTTAATTTGTTTGTTGTGGGCAAAAGCTTTTGTATTGCTTGTGCACCCAGCTCTTCCAGTGAAGCCAATAGAATTTATAGGTGAAGAATACATCTGAATCAACCCCATAAATTAATCAAAATGTAGAAATAGGAGCATTTCCTGAAGTATGATCATGCTATGAGTTGTAAGTTCTTGTGACGTGAGAGAAAAAAAATGTGCTAAAAGCATAGTGCTGTGGTAGAGCATATGGATTGGCAATCAGAACAGAAATAGCATGGCTTCACTTACAGAAAGAAAATTTGAAATATAACTGTAATTGTACTAAATGAAACCTAAATCAACATTATCAACTAAATAGGAAACTGAAACATGTTGTTAGAAGCATTTTACATTTCATAATTTTGTTCTGATTACTGAAAATGGCAAAAGCATTTAAAAATAAAGTGAAAAGTCAAGTAATGTGGATCTTGTATGCAGATAATAGGGTAGCAGGTTTCAGCTTGAGCCAGAACCATTATCAAGTGCACATGATACAAATGGCTACTAGGAAGACAAAAAATCAAGGGTATTCTCTTGTAGCTACTATTTTCTTGACTGGTTACTTCAATTCCACTCTGAAATGGTGAACTGCAAATCGTGGACTTGATGTTTTCTGTGCTGAGTTCGAACAAATTAAATGCGTGCTATTGCCAGCAGTGGACACAAAGGCTTGCTACCAATGGGCTGTCAGTAAATTTGCAGTTCATAACTACATCTGTATGGCTGAAGTTTAGTAATAAAAAAAAAAAAAGTAATCAGTACAGGTTAATGTGGAGCTTGTAGGCCTAGATCTGAGTTTTGGCAGATGTACTTTTCAAGATCAAGTAAGACACAAATGTTCAAATTTATTCCTTTCAATTAATAGTGATACGAGCAGATTTGAAGTGCTTCTTACAACCTACAGAGGTTTGCAGGAACAGTGATGTTAACATGCTGAATCATAAGTCACATCAAGTCTTTGCAGGTGGCCTAGAAGATTCCAATACATCCTGAATGCACAGGTATGGGTGCATCTCCTTCTAGTTGGTTCTTCCCCTTAAAAACACGGTAGCTGCAGTTTTTATATTTGATCTGAATGATGCCACGAATGAGCTGTTTGAGTCTGTGGCATCCCTCTACTTGTTTCATGTGCACAAAACCTTTTTAGATATACCTTGTTACAGTCAGAGAGAAAAAGGTACTCCCCCATGCATACACACACATCATGCATTGTTTTAATTTTTTTACTTTTAATGTCAGAGGTTTTGTTGTTGTTGTTATCCTCATTTGCACTTTTGACTTTTTACATCCTTTGTCTCATATTTTTTGCAAGCTGCTTTAGTAGTATTGAAGAGCCCCACAACTTACTTGCCTGCCTATGGAGTTTCCTATGCTATCACTGCTCCAATTTACACTTAAAAATCAAGATAAAAACTTGCTGCTTTTGCTAATCAGTGTAAAACAAAAACAACAACAAGACTGTAAAGAAGGCTCTAGACATCAAAATGCATTTCTGCTGTTTAGATAGTTTGCAGTGTTGGTAAGATCACAGAAGTAAGCGTGGGAAGTTGTTGCCTGTGATAAAGAACCATTAAACTACTCTCCTTGCAGAAAAAGGAGTGATCACAACATTTCACATCTGTTCTTGTTCAACCTTAAAGCATACAATGAAACGAGATATCGGGGGGAGGGGAGGGAGAGGTATGGACGGATGGACACGGACACAGAGCTCAGTGTGCTGCTATGCTGGATTCTACAGTTTTCTTCCTGCTGTGAAATTCCTTTCCATGCTGTCTTAGAAATTATAATAAATGTAGCATTGTTCTAAATGTGTATTTAAGTACAGGGCCGAAATAGAGCAAACTATCATGAGATTGTCTGACTTAAATAGCATCTCCAAAATGTTTCTGAAATTCAAAGCTTGTTTGTGGCCTGGTTACCTCTGGTTGGAACAGTGAGTGCTGATGGCAAATGTTACTTGGAAAGGAAATGACATCCATATTCCCTTCATTTAAAGATTAATTCTATGGAAAATCAACCCACTTTTCTTGCTCTGACAGTTTGGGCATTTGCCTACCTAGAACATTCTGCAGAGGCTATAAAAAAAAGTCCATTAATCTTGCTTGATTTCTAGGGCACAGGAAGGGGCAGTGTGGTCCAATATATTAATTTACTCTGTGGCCTGTATTCAGGGCCCATTAGAGGGTCGGAGGTGCCTTGCTGTTTCACACCTGTTGGTGGCTGGCAGCTAACTGACACCAACAGCTTGCAGCTTTCTAGTCCAGAAATGACGGAGGTGGCAACTTAAATCCCTGCTCTGTGATCAAAAATCCATTGACTTCTTGGGAAAAGGTTCTGCAGTCTGAGATGTAGGCATGCACGTACCAAAACTCTGTTGAGATGACTCTATTTTGAGCTCCAGCGGTACCACAGCTGAATGCAATAGCTGTGCTTCAGTGAGATTGCAGCTCGGGAAGGGGTGGTCAGAGGCCAGACAGGGACTGAGGAAACAATTCCTTACCAAGTCTGAGGCTTAGAATGAATCATCTGCTCCATCTCGTCTGTAAAAGTGTGTTTGCTTCTTTAATGCTTTATATTTAATTAACCACTAAGTCCTTTATGATTAATTAAACTTTAATTAAGTCCTTTAATGCTTTTCAGTTACAAAAGAGGGTTTACGTTTACTCAAATCACCAAACAGGAGTGTTTTTACTAACCTAAATAGAGCTGGTGTTTATGACCACAGAAAAGTCCCTCAGGACTAGATTGTATACAAACTTTTTGGGGTACAAAGAAGGGAACAAGGGAACTGCACATTTTTATTAATGTGTCTTTAATAGATTGTGGTAATTGAACTAGATTAGCGAGCATTTGGTTATATTCTCAACTCAAGCCAATGGAAAAATGCTCACTCATTTCAGTAGGAGCTGTTTGAAATATTCATTAACACTAGCTTTGTGCTTCATCCACAGAAAAATGAATGCATATGATACTTAAACCATCCACTTCCTTTCCCCACTCTTTGAATGTACAATCTCCCTAACAGATTGATTACAATATGAGAAATGGCAAATAATGTTGTAAAGGAGAGAATGAATTAAAATCAGCGCTGGGCTCTATATTTATGCACTTCAGTGAGCAGGTCTGGGAGTACAACAGAGGAGCTCAAGTATACATCAACTTAATCTTAAGAAACCAAGTTCATAAGCAGTAGCAAAAGAGATAGAATGATAGAAGGGTGGAACAAGTCCTTGCATTTCCATGAAAATAAAATATCTATATATATGTTTCCTGACTGGGTTGCAATGCATAAAGCCAAAGAGAGCTGCCAGTTATCTGTTTGGCCTGAATTAAGACGAGTTCCATAATTTTTGATTGAGTGCTTTTCCAGTTGTTTGTAGCTGCCACATCTAATTGTGCTTGTGTAGTCCTGTAATTTGCATGAAAGAAGATAATATAATTGAAAAACTCAGGAGTAAGACAAGTTCAGATTACTAGCGGAAGCAAGTTAATTTGTTATTCATTAAATGCTAATGAACCTGGCACCTATGGTTTATTTGTTTCACTTTGTTTGAAATTGGAAATGTCTTGTAGCACAGCTAAGTCTATGATAAACAGAGGTGTTAAACTCTTGTTTTCCGTGATGTTCTGCTAGAATAAGCAAGTTTGTAAAACTAGGTAACTAAATATGTGTGTAGTGAAGCATACTCAAAAGGTAAACGTAAAATAGTTAAGGAGCTGATCCTGTATTCAGATTCCTTTAAGAATCACAGCTGAGCTTTTCAAGCTTTTGGGGCTTGGTTTTGATGTGGGTTTTGTACAGAATGGGTTAAGTGCTGGTGCACAGAGGCTTTTGCAGTGAAGCTGGCACTCTCTGCCTTTTGTATCTATTCTTAGTTGTCTCAAATAAGAGTAAATGTAAAAACATGAAATACTCTTTTATTATCACCAGTACTCTTGATAATGCTGCATGAATAGGTAAAATGAGATCTACAGTTGTTCATAGAAGTCTTACAGGCATGTAGAAATCTAAGGTTTATTTTCCCTTAAGCTGCTAAAATGATTTTTGAAACAACTATTCGTATTTGTACAAGTTATAAATTATTTCAGCTTTAGTGTCTTTTAGTTAATTCTTTAAAATAAGAATAATGATATTTAGCATTCAGGGATAAATTGTATGGCTCATTTATATTACTAGGTTATTTACAGTATATTATTATACTGTAGAATAAAATTAAAATTACGCTATTATTATTATTATTATATATTTTTTTTCTTTTGATTCCAAGGACTGCTTGATGTTTTCCTCTTCTGAAAAGTAGCTTTCCTTTTCTTCCTAGTATTTATTCATTGTACCTTTAAAGTATGGGAAGCCTGGAAAGTAAATTCAGCAAAAGCCAAATTGTAGTACAGAAAATGTATCTCTAACCTAGAAATATTGAAAAAATGTCCACAAACACAAATGCCTGTGCACAGCACTGCTTCTACCTTTTTTTGAGGATTCTTTGTGGTTTTGAATGTGGAATAAAAGGAATAAGATAAAATGTTATGAATCTCAATTTTGACATCCCACTAGTTTAATTCAAGATTAACAATGTGCACAAATTCCAAAACACATGTATGGTTGGCTTTGCTTTGGAGAAATGACTGTGTATTGACTTAAAGTTGAACAGAAATGTGGCTTACTCTATTTGCGTTGATCCAGTAGAATAGATTGAAAAATAAATTTATACGATAAACAATTTTTGAAGTATGAAGTAATTCATGTGAAATATATAATTATTTTATTCCAGTGAAATTTGAGGGTATTTCTGCTGGTTGCAACAAACTTGAAAAAAATAACAACAACAGCAAAAAAACCACTGAAATGTATGCTTTTTAAATTCAGAATTCCTATTTTTATTTACCACAACGTCTCGAGAAGGCTCAAGTGACATTGCCTTTAATATTGCTTGTCAATGGATATTACTTACTGCTGTGTCATAGGATTTGAACAAATAATATGCAAGTTATATATGTGAAAAAATATGGTACCCAAACTGCTTTTGCCATCAGTGCTTTAGACATGGATCTGGAATATTCACATGCTGTACTGCAGAAGGTGAACTAATGTCTGTTAAATGAGCATCTGTTTGGTATCTAAATTTTGTTTCTATTCTATCATTCTGTGGGGTATGCACAAATGATTGATAAATCAGATTCTTAACTATTTTCACAGTGTTTAATACCACTTCATGGTTTCTTACCCCTCATTTATTTACATAGATGTCAAAATTAAAATTTTCAAAGATATAGGTGCATATATATATCAGTTTATAAGTTGCCACAAAGATACAGGTTGCTTCTTATTCATTCACCTCTTCTATAAAGAAACAGAAATATAAGGTGTCCTGGTTTCAGTTAGGATAGAGTTAATTTTCTTCCCAGTAGCTGGTAGGGTGCTATGTTTCGGATTAGGATGAGAAGAGTGCTGATAACATGCTGATGTTTTAATTGCTGCAGAGCAGTGCTTACACCAAGCCAAGGACTTTCCAGCTTCTCGCTCTGTCCTGCCAGCGGGCAGGCTGGGGGTGCAGCAGGAGCTGGGAGGGGACAGACCCAGGACAGCTGACCCCAACTGGCCAAAGGGGTATTCCATACCATCTGACGTCATGCTCAACAATAGATAGGGGTGGCTAGCCGGGGTGGGGGGCCGGCTGCTCGGGGATGGGCTGGGCATCGGTCAGCGGGTGGTGAGCAATTGCATTGTGCATCACTTGTTTTGTACATATTATTATTATTATTTTATTTTCTGTCCCTAATAAACTGTCTCTATCTCAACTCACAGGCTTCAGTTTTTCTCGTTTCTCTTCCCCATCCCAGAGAGGGAGGGGGAAGGGTGAGCGAACGGCTGTGTGGTGTTTAGCTGCCGGCCAGGTTAAACCACAACATAAGGTTAATTTGAAAACTAACTAATTTGAAAGCTTGATCTCCAAGCTACCCTGACAAACTGTCAAGGGAAAAAAATGAAGTTGATTAATTTCAATTGTGATTAATGGTATGTGAAGAAGAAAACAAACAAACAAAAAAGGCAAAAAAAACATTGCTCTAATAAATTATTGAATTTGGATCTTTAAGAGATTGAAATTCTCCAGGTCCAGTTCTCTGAGATGTGAAAGACATCTATTTTTAAAAGCAAGTCTCTCATCTTTTGAAGCCTGTTCTTCCATACTATGTGTATCCACTCAATTATGTAACCTCTAACAGCATCATTTTGCTTTTCTTCCACTTGAGTCCATAACTGGTATGCTTCTTTGTGTGCATTCACTGGCTCTATGTTTCAATTTCTGCAAAAGGGGAGATGGTAGCTGTGCTAGCCACTCAATGGAAAAAGAGAATCCATTTCCACAATGAAATTAAAAAAATGGTCACATTATTGTGCTAAACCAAGGAAATTGTTATCTTTGCCTTTTCTAGTCTTGTGAAGTAAAAGCAAGACAAATGCTTTTGTCAATAGAAGAGTTCTGCTCTATATTGTGAGTCTTTGTAGGGGTAATAACTACTGATAACACATGTAATATTTATTTTATATTCTCATTTTCTGAGACATTCTGGAGTAATGTTGCCTCCCTGTAAGCCTAAGCAGAGACCTTCAGACAGCCTTATCATACCCTAGTAATCTCTCATCACTGGGGCCTCCTGATATTTCTAAACCTCCATGCTCCTAACGGTGATGCTCACTCTGACTAAATTCATTATTGAAAAGTGAATGTATAAGGGCAAATGAAGACATTCAGCTTCCAAGGGCATCAATCCATTAATTTCTGAACACTGAATTAATGGAAAAACTTAAAGATCATTCTACACAGCATGTTTGTCTGTACCTCAGGTGATGCTTTTTGGTTTTCTGAAGCAGCAGATCATTACTTTGTGTAACTGTTCAGTCCGTTTCATTCAGACTGGTGAGTAGATGGCTGCTGCACATCTACCCATTAACTCCAGAATTGCTAAATCATTTGTTAGAGTATGCCAATGTCTGAGAATGTATCTGGGCTATACAAAGTCTTAATCCCTGATTCTGTAATTCCAGTGGTTGTTTTCCCTTTGCAGACATATATTTGTGAATGATGAAATCGGGTATTGTGAACTGCATGATCATGATTTGGTAAATAAGGTCATTCATCTGAAACATTTGTCAGATGGAAAGCATTTCAAAGTACATGTATAGTGCAAAGGAAAAAAAAAAAAAGGATGACAATCATTTAATTATTATCTTTTTAAAGAAAATTACATACATGATAGGTGTTTTATTTTTTTTTTTTAATCGGGTTCTGGGTTGAGCGGGAAAAAAGAAGTGGAGGAGAGAACATTTCCTTGCTCTCTGTTTCTTCCTCTCATTTTAATGCATCTCAAGACTAAAACCATGATTTTCAACACATACTTTCGGAAACGGAGCTCATGAGTTGATGTCCGCAAACAGTAAGTGAAAATAAATAAAATACTTCATAGTTTTGCAAAGCATTTTCTGCTTAGTTCAATGGTTAAAAAAAAAAGTAATAGTTAAATCTGAGAGTGGTTATATGCTTATACAAGCTGTTACTTGGGTTATCTTTTCAAAGGTCCTATTTCAGGTTATTTTTCTGCCTTTGTTAGGTAATTTTTATTTACTTTTTAAATCCAGATGTTCATACTTGTTTTAACTGGGATACAGAAGGCCTGCTTGTCATCTAGTCCTCTTGCATTTCTTGTTTCTATTTTTTTGGCCTTTCCCTAGATAGTTTCTTCCTCTTTGCTTTCTGTGTTACCTTCCATCTGGCCCTTCATCCTCAATCCTTTTTTCAGTGAAAGCCTTCTCTACTTATCAGTCTTAAGATGTCAACAAAAATATTTGAGCTTTTGAAGTCAGAGCACACAAGTGAATTCAAAGAAATTAGTGAAATGATTTTGTAATACTTGTGAACTATACAATTTTTATTTTTTTTAATGGTTGGGTGAAATTTAACTCTATAACTTCTATGAGACTTAAGTTCCTAAGTATTCTCTTTGTCAAGAAAACTGTTTTGGAGACCAGATTTTTATTCTCTATACTTCTGAGGTAGTGCTTAAAACAGCCTAAAACATTTGTTACTTCTGATGTACTTTAGCATTGCTAGGCAACAATCTGCTCAGGATCATGAGGCTGATAATAGGTAAACAGTTTCTATCTGATGAAACCGAGTAAATATTTTTAAGTCATTTTTGTGTCACAAATATCCATCTTCATCCTAAGTTACACTTAGTGCTACTGTAATTTGGTAGTGTGTGTGCAGGTAATATCACAATCTATACTAAGGAATATACATGGTTGATAAATTGAGAAAATATGAAATTATTAGCAGAATATAGTATTAAATTAAAAAGTAAGTACTGGTTAGTGACATTCATTGAAATTCGATAAATTAAAATTGTCTGTTATGTTTTGGAAATTTTCTTGATTGGCTTTGTAGTATGTAATTTTTCATTTATCCATTTATGACAAAATTTGCTTAACTTTCCTAATTGAATTTTACAGTGATGAGTTAGAGTTGTTTATCACCAGCTGTCATCTCACTGATGCTATCAACAATTAGAAAGAAAAACAAATGTTTGAGGTAGTGATTTAATTACTGCACATCCATTTTATTAAGAAATAGAGACCATTAGTACTTGATTATTACTGGTCATCACAAAACTGCCCTGAAAAGGCCATGGTTGTAAGTCTCAGCATTAAAATCTGTTAATTACAAACACAATAATTTGTTTTGCAGTTTTTCTCTTGCAGTCTTCTCATTTTCTTATGTTTCCATTTTCTCTGTTTTTTTTTTTTTTTTTTTTTTTCCCCAAAACTATTTGTACAGTATCATTTTATCATTTACTTTGGTCTGTGATGGTTAGGATTTTTTACAAATTATTTTTACTCACTGTCCTCACAAGTTATGCCTAATTATTAGATACTTTTTAATTTTTGAATGATTAAAATAAGACTTAAAAAGTGGAAAATGCTATTCAAACAGACATTTAAAAACAAACAAACAAACAAAATGTTATGTCCTTAAGAGCTCTAATAATTACTTCAGCAACACTCAGAACTTAAGGCAGATGCTCAATGGTTTTAAATCAGTGAAGCTCCACTGGAGTCAGACAAGAACTAAGATGTATTGCTATGCATTACATTTGTCTGTAGTTTCAACTTAATTTCCTTCAGGTGACAGTGTAGCACCTTTCATCCTTTCATAAGAAGGTATGGTGCCTTTTACTGCAAGTAATACTCTTTGAAGTAAGGACTCAGTAAGGGTGCAGCTTTCTTCCCCTTACAAATTGAGTAGCACAATTGAAAATAAAAACAGTGAGGGAAGAGAAATGATGTAGTGAGAGCATTTGCTACCTGCCTTAATCTGGGGAAGTGTATTTTCTGACTTATTTTTAAAAACAAGTTATCTCATTTTAAGTTGATTTATCATTTTAGCTCAACAGCCATCAATGGTCCTACAGGGACTCTTTGGTTGCTACAGACACTTTGTAAAGTTGTCTCACCTTAGCTTCTGTCTGATCAGATTCGTTGAAATCTCTATATGAATTTTCACTAGGGAGAATTACAGCTCAAAAAGCATAATGCATTCCACGCCTGAAATCTGTTGGGCATAAACTCTCTTGTATAGGTGGAGTTGAAGACAAGCAAAAAAATACATGGCGGAAATGTCACAAATGTGGTACCAACGCAGCTGTGGGTTGGTGATCTGTAGGTATGACAGGACTGCTAAACATTGCAGAGTGGTGAAAAACGCTCTCTCTCCATTGATAACAATTCCAGAGTTATTTGAACATTAAAAAAAAAAAAAAAAAAAGAGAGAGGTGATTTTAACGAATTTTGGAGTTAGCATCTATCTGTTCAGGCAAAAATTATTTGTGTGTTCCCATGGCTGCCGTTCTGCTCAGTTAATCTGTGTCTATGTAGGCTGATAAGGACCTTGTATCTGAATGAATTCAAGGAAAAATAATTTACAAACAGGAAGAGGATTAAAGATTCTATACCATAAGGGAGCAACAAACACAATTACTGTCCTCAGTAAGATCAAATATATACGGCTTTCATTTCAGCCTTCTTATCCAGTAAGCCCAAAGTTTACTACAGTTCTGGCCTCTAAAACCCATGCAGAGTTCAACTGCATCCCTTGGGCTAGCTCAGCCCCACTACTGAACTGAACAGATAATTGCAAACATCTCTGGACTGCTTCCTCTCTGAAGACAGAAGTAGTGTTCAACAATTTATACCCATGTTTTTGAAAGTGCCAATGGGATTATTTTTGCCCACCTTCCCTGCAACTTTTTCCATATCATCCAATGCTATATGTGGCAGACATAAAACACAAATAGGCTTTACCTTACTGGAGTTACATAAAGGTAATGCCATGTCCCAGTGTAGGACTCACCTGATCTTAGGTCACTGAAAACACTTTACTGTACTGGAGAAGTGTGAATTAGGTGCCTTATCATAAGGCTTTTGAGACAGAACTTGTGTAAACAAACAGGTAAATAGTGTCTAGGGGGTAATTTTCTCTCTTCCCTCATTTTCCCTACAACATCCATAAGCAGCATGAGGTCTTGGTGGATACAGCGCCTCATGATTTTAAGGTCAAATTCCGTCGGTGAATTTTTCTTTGGAAAGCACATCTGCTGCGTTGCTTACATTCATCTCTTGTGACCGGGGGGTTCCCAGCTCTGGTGGTGCTGCTTGATTTATGCCATGGAAGAAAAATAGCTCATACGCATGCCCTTTACTCTTGTCTACAGTACATGTACAGGACTGCAAACAGAGAACTTCATCACAATGTCCCCACATCTATTCCTCTTAGAAGTATCTATTTGTTTATTTGCTCTCAAGCCAAAAAAGCATTTTGTATTCTAGCACACTTCATTCTCAAAGGAGGTCCTGTTTTTATTAGCAAGATAAGGATGCCATGAGAAATAACTTTAATTTTGCTATTGCAGTGGCTGAGATCATGGTCTTCTGACTCTGGGTAATTTAATATAAAATAAAACTCAGCATTTTAACCTTAGATGAATGAGCAGCTTCTGCTCCATCTGCAAAGAAACAAATGCACAGATCTTCTCTTGAATTACTTTGTTATTGACTAAACTAAGCTAGGATGGAGTAGCAGTCCTGGTGGCTTGTAACAGCTTATATCATGACCTCTGTGTTACTGAAATGTAGTTGCTACAACTTCCATATTTTCCTAGCAGCTTCTAGTCTGTGGTGGCAGCTCCTTGAACGACCTTGCCTGCTCCTTTGGCTGCCCACGCTGCTGACTGCTGTGCTGTTCACAGCAAAGCCTGCAGTTCTGGTGACAGAGTTCTAGCACAGATTTCTGACATACTGGTTTGCCCTCTTGGACATAGCTCTCTTTCATTCCCTCTGATTAAAAAGAAAGGTTGAGAGGAATACAGAATCCAGGACTTTGACTAACTTCAGCTCTGTTAATGCTGAAACACGTATGTGGAGTTTCTATAATAAAGGAATAGAGAACATTTTCCCCTTGTAGCTAATGAGATCTCTTATGGTGTTTTGAAGGAAAAGGCATTTCTTAACCTGGTAGAACTTTGTAATTACACAAAACCAAGGTCAAATCTCCAGAATGGGGAAAAAAAAAAAAAAAGAAAAAAAAAAGAGAGAGAGAGAAATAAGTAATAAAGTTTGTATTCATTCATCTGAGGCAGAAAGAAACAGCAATGGTTTGTTGTAGTATGGACCTTAAGTTCTAATGTAGCTAGTATGCATATAGGTAATCAAATAATGTATAAAATCCTCAGATACCCTTTTTTCATACATACGTTTGTTTACATGTTCATGTATTTAACATCAGGATTGAACAGGAGTGTGTTGTTACCACTAACTTTAATGCTGAGCATTTTTACGTAGAGGTTTATTATAGGGATAAATCATATTTTGGTTTTACTCAGAGCCAGCACTTAACTAATGAGGTCAATTGTCTCTGTTAATACAGGATGCATTAAGGTAAAGAGAATAGCTAAGGAGGCACCAAAAAATCCTGGATTTCTCCAAATTAGAAGCATATGAATTGTAAAATGAAGACCATGTTAAGAACAGGGTTCAACTTCTCCATCTTGCCGTCAGCACCTAAGTAGCAGAGTCTAGAATCAGCTGAATGGCAAGCAGAATAGTAAATTAGATTACAGTTTTTGTTGTTGTTGTTGTTCCTAGTTTTGCTCCTGGAAAGAAGGTTTTGAAATCTGTTATATGTAAATCCAATATAGGAGTTGTCCTAGAATGGCCACTAGATAACAGGCTTAGAGATTTAACCATGTATTAAGGCAGCTGCTGATGTACGCACACATGCATTGATACAGCTTAAATAAAAACAGACCTGTGTACACAGATATGTACGATGCACTGCATCCTTAGCTTGCAGTTCAGAATAAGGAAAATAACAAAATTAATGTTATTAATTTTCTCTCTCACACACACAAAAAGATATCAAGAATTCAAGAATGTAAAATTTAGTTCTATAGCACAAACTTCACCTTGGATGTAGGCTTCAAAAAGTGCTTCAAAAGCACTTCAAAAACAGATACAAAAGAGTAGCCCAGATTATAAAACTGTAATCATCCTTACTTCAGTCAGCATTAAAGTTTTTATTTTTAAGTCAGTCCTTTGAGAAGGAAATGAAAGATCAGAAACCTAAAGGTCAAATCATTTAATTACTTTTATCTATTTCTATTTCCAAGGAAAATTCCCTAACATATCATTTTTTTTAACATAATGACTTCACTATCTAACAAACCTTGAACTATTTAGATTTAGTACCAGAAGCATTCTCATTTTTCAGACAACAAAAATTCAGCTGCAGTATTTTTTTTTTTCAAAAGCCATGTAATGAGGCTTGTAGAAACATGACACAGAGAAATAGAATGAATAAATCAAATTGTAAGGAAAAAAATCAAGGATCTGAAAGTAGTAATGGCAAACAACAGGGAACTCTGCAGCTTTCCTCACTGGTTGAAACCCATTTCTTCCTATGTTACTTAGGAGAAATTCCTCATTATTGTATTGCCAATGCAGGCTAGACAGTCTGAGGGAGATGCTTGAAAACCTCCAAAATTAATTTTGGGGGTAATTGTTTAGAATTTGGGGCTAAAGAAAGTTGGATTTGCTGAGCCTTCTGTAAGATATTCAATTTACAGATGGTTTTGCAGCTGGCAAAATGCTTGTAACAGACTTGTGGGATAGAGAAGTCATGTTTTCAAGCTTGTGAATGCTGGATTACACCTTTCTACAAAGAGGGGAGTTCAAGTAGCCTCATAAGCTCTGATGGCTGGTACTCATCTGTGGTTTATCTTCACTACAGAGACAATTTGTGTGGACAAATACCAATGAGAAAGCATCAGCCTTTGCATCCAGCAGCTCTCCACAGTTCCTTTCTGTTTCAGTGATCATGAGTTGAAAGACAAATTCATCTTCATGTCAAGCTTTTTCTTCACTCTAGAAGGTAGAATGATACTTTCATGGGTTCGTGGTGTGTAGCAGAATTGCTGCTCAACTATGATTTAGGAGAGGTGATGAATAAGAAAATTAAAAAGAAATGACCTAGAGCTATAAAAGAATGAGCTCCAAGCACAGACTGATACATTAAAACCCTGTTAGGAATAGGTTTGCACTGGCATCCCACACCCCTCCTGCTCTGGGGACAAGTGGCACTGCCTTTCTGTCTGGGAAGGCTGATGGTAATGTCTGCTCATTGGGCACTGGGCCACCAGCATATCTGGGAGCATTTTGATCTATAGACCAATTTTATTAAGATAAAGGTGTAAGTGTACATGCAAAACAAACAAAAAAAAATAGGGTAGCATATTACCACACCAATTGTTTTGCTGCTTGGGCTGTAAGACACCTTAGGTAGTGACATGGTAATAATCACCATTTCTGCATTAACGTTAACTATTGCCACTGACAGCATATTTTCAGTAGTATTCGGCTTTATATGTTTGCCTTTGGTTAAAGCAAGTGGGAACAAAGAAAATCATCTAAATGCTTGAGTTCTCCCTGTATGTATTGAAAGTAAAAAAATAAAATAGTATTCCATTCTTTTTCTGACACAGATACTCAAAGAAAATCAAGTTGCATAAACTGATATTTATACTAGAATGTCTATAATTTTTCACAAGTTAACCTTTTGTCATGTTTTGTTTAGCCCTTTGCTTTTATATGGTTTCTAAAGCTCACTTGGAAACATCTTCAAGGCTTGTGTAGCAATATATAGTTTTATCCACATTTATATTGTAATGTGTTCATATTGGGTAGTAAAACCAGCATTCCACATCCATAGTGCTACACTTTAATCATAAATTTTAAAGTAAAAATGTATATATTTTCTAAAAAGCTTTAGATAATGAAAAGTAAAAATTAAAATTTTCTGCAATGTTTGTGAACATTATTGGAAACTGCTTTTTGCATGCAGCAAGGTTTCTTACAGAAAAATTAAAATGATTGCTTAGGTGTATTTTTCCAGAGTTCTCATATGCGGTCTTTTTGGTCTTTTGAGTTTTATTAAAAAAGAAAGTCTCCAGTCAGGAGGTTTAAGGTTTCTGATTAAGCTCCTTTAGCAAACGTTTAAAGCTACCAGGCTGAGAGGAAGCTTACTGAAACACTTAAAACTACAAGTGCCTCAGAAGACAGTGGGTCAGATGGTCAGTTTGAAACTGAAGGTTGCAGAACAACAGTGTCAGTACGGTTTGTATAAAAATAGTTTTCTTCCTTGCTGCAAGGAAAGTTTAAAAATTAGAGTAATAATTTTACTGTTAAGAAGCTGTTTGGAAGAAAAAACTGTTAGGAAGCTTTAGCTTCTTTGAAGTCTGTGGCTGGCTAGGCTGCACTCAAGTCACAGTTTGCAGCCAATTTCAGTAGAAACAGATCTGAATAAGCAAGAAGGTACTAAGCAAACACAATTACTAATGGAGCATTTATTATTTTACTAAGCGATGAGCACTATTGAAAAAACAATAAACACTAATCAAGTCACCTATGTTATACATATATATATATACAAATATATATTTAGCTTATTCTGATCTGTCAAACAATAGTGTCAGAAGTAAAAATCCTCATCATTTTATGATGTTTATTTAACATAAAACTTGTATTATTCTTAGAGGTGTAGATGTTTGTGTCATCTGCAAATCCAACCATGACTAGAAAATGAAGCCAAAAATTCTGTTGTTAGTAGTTAGAATCTGGAATTGAATATTTTCCCTGGAGCCAGAACAGAAGTCTGTTTTTTCACATACTGCCTGAAAGCTAAGCCAATCAATGGAAATATAAGATGGAAGACTACTCTTCTGGTTTTGCTCAGTTAATTGAACACTCAGATGAGGTTTTAGATTTTTTTATTTTAAAAATTAGTTTTGTTCTTATTCTTTTTAATCCAAGCTCTGTGAGTTTGAAACATCAGAATATGTATAGTTACTACTGGCTTAAAAAACTACATCATTATCATCCTCAGCCTTCACTTATTTTTTTTTTTCAACGAAAACATGATTGTCCCTACATTGTGTGTACAAAGAAACTTTCTCTCCTCTCTTCTCCTCCCCTCCCCTCTACCGTCTTCTCCCCCTCTCTTCTCACCACCTCATCCTGCTATTCTCACTCCTTAGTTTTCATTTATAGTTTTCATTTCGATCTAAATCAAAGTGCCCTGAAGTGGTATACACTTTGAGTAGCATTAACAGACACAGAAGCAAAAGGAAAGTCTGTGATCATTACTGTTTTGTGCATTGATAATATTCAAGACT
Source organism: Stictonetta naevosa (assembly GCA_011074415.1). Lineage (NCBI taxonomy): Eukaryota > Metazoa > Chordata > Aves > Anseriformes > Anatidae > Stictonetta > Stictonetta naevosa. The sequence goes on from CM021703.1 coordinate 5,619,823, forward strand.
TCAGGATTTTAGACTAAAAAGCTCTGAATTAATCAGAATAAAAAATCCAGGCTCTGAAGCTGACAAAAATATATACATAATCTTATTGTAGCTGAAGTCGAAACTACAGCTAAAAAATATATATATATATATTTTCCTAATGAATGAATTTAAAATAATAATGCTATAGAGGAGAACTTTTTAAAAACAACTTTTTTTTTTTTTTCAATTAGCTGGGACGTTGAGAAGTTGCAAAATGTGTCTCTAATGTTCTATATAGCAGTTTAATAGGATGATATAATAAACAAGTAAAATTAGATTTATTGTATCAAGAGGCAAAATAACCTCATTATACAGAAAGCTCCAACAAACTGAAGCTTGCCTAATGTATAATCCAGTAGTCTAATTGGTAAACCTGATTCTTGCTCTTAACGGAGTTCATTAGTACCTTGGAGTCCTATAAGATGTTTGAATGATACTTGTTATAATTAATATTTAGTCTTTAATGCTATTTACAATTTCTGAAACTTTCTAAATGGTTTTTGTGATTGCTGTTTGAAAATTTGCCAGCTGTGAAAACTTTATTGTTACAAGGATGCCAGAGGGGTTTCACAGAGGCAACATGGCATTGCATCATTTAATTAACCATTTGTATTCTCCTATACTAGAATATTTTAATACACTTTCTGAGTAGCTTGTCTTCCTCTCATTCACAGTTATGTGTTATTCCTGTACCTATATTTAGGTCATTTAATGTATCTCAGGACATGGACTGGCTGTCTCCAGGGAATGATACTGGAGCATTGATTCTGCTTCTTCACTGAATTTCAGGGAGTGGAAAAAAAATCTACAGACCAAAGCACAATCTAAAATATCATGTGATAGAGGAAGGAAAGCAGCAGAGGATATGTCTTACGCAGATTAACATTTCAACTGTGATTTACCTAAATTGTATCAGCACACTTTGCAGAATTCTCGAATGCATTAAGTCTAATTATAAATACTTGTGTTATTCTTAGCATGAAAGTCTGAGCTTAAAAGAGTAGCTGGATCTTAACTACCTTCTGCTTTCCTGCTTAGAAACAGAACAAAAACTCCTATTAGCAAATCTGCTGCTCTGGTCTTACAGCTTCGAAGTGCCTTTTTATTTTTTGGCTCATTAAGAGCCAGTGCATCAGCAAATCGTTACGCCTTTGCCTCCACTGTCTTCCACGCTGGAGTGATCGTTCCCTCCAACTGATGAGAGCCTTCCTTCTTCTAGGTTGTGATCAATTAGCATGGGATAGCAATGCTTCCCTGCAGTGCTCGTGTTTCATGACATCAGCACACTAATTGACAAAATGATGTGGCCAAACAGTGCGCAAATAGTTCAGCAGCACCAATTGATGCTAAATGTGATACCCTCATGATACTTATTTTAGAAACTTATACAGAAAATGTAGTGTAAGTGAAGCAGGTGCTTGCTTCCTACCAGGTGAGACAATAGGGGCAAGACAAAAGGGCAAAATCTCAGGACATGCAAGGACTCTGCCAGAGCAAAGGACACACCAACATATCTTCTCGTCTTGCTAGTTACATATATGTTGGTTGAGTATTCAAACAGTCTGGTCCTGGTCATAAACCCTGGATTTCCCCACTGTAACAGGTGTCATGATCCAAAAAGGGGGGAAAAACTCTCCAGCTTGTGGGCATATTGCGACTGCAGCAGTGAGTTTGTGGGATTTTGTGAAATGATGACATGGGGGATTTGTTACTAAAGATTTCTGTTTATTACAAATCAGCACTAGTAAGAACACTATGATTAATAAGATTAATAAATTGAATATATGTTTATAAAGTTATTGCATATATCACCAAGAAACATATATATATATAATGCAATGTAAGAGGCATTAAAGATATAGCACCAATTAATAGTAGAAGCAATTAGAGGTAGTAGGAAAGCAATCTGAGGTGTGAAAATCAGGAATATAGCCACAGACATGGTTTAGGCATAATTACAGGCTAAACAGAGTAATCAATAATGCTATGGTGGTAAAATTATTTATGGATTGCAAACTAAACACTAGAAAAGCAAAGACACATGCTAGGTTATACTTATCAATACTGTACTTAGGACAAATCATGTACATATATACATATTCATAATATTACTGTTACTCTAATGCATCAAACAGGTCCTGGGATGGGATGTCTGAAGGTGATCTCCAAAGAGACTAGCTACCAAAATGAAGAAAAAGTCACCAAAGAGGCTGACCACCCCAGGAATGTGTCAAGAAAGGTCCAAAAATAAATAAATAAATAAATAAATAAAACAAAAAAAAAACAAGCCCTTTTCATGTCACTGAGATGTGAGAGACCATAGGAGACTGCCATGTAGACAACCACAGGCTGCTGTTAGTTTCTGTATCTTCTTCAGTCAATGGGTGGTGTTTCTTGTTTTCCTTTTTTCTTTTTAAATGAATTTTATTTCACACGTCTACCCCCACTTTCTTGGGAGAGAAGTGGTCCCTCAGTTTCTCATTTAGTCTTTAACCTTGGTACATTCAGGCAGTGCCACACTATGTGCTCAGTTGCACGTCTGGGCCATGCCAGGCTCCCAGACCCAAGGCCGAGGTGCCCAGGCCTGCTGCCAGGCAGGCCTCCGGCCGGCAGCCATTTTCTCTCTGAGGTGTTCAGCCGCCATTTTGTGACAGAACTTGGCTTGTGACAAACAGGTCACTTCTGTAACTGCTCCAATTGTTTGGAGAAGAATCATAAAAAATATTTTCTGCTACTGGACCAATTAGTGACAGAAATTCTGCCTAAGGTGATATGAAATTAACAGTTAAAAATAAGTGCAAAATCCTTGCTATTCCGGTGGGGTTTCTCATTTTGTAACTGAGGCGTTAGGAGTTAAACACTATGACATTGCTAACCATATTTTGAGCACATTAAAAATGAAGGTAATATAAAAGAAGATAAAATTTTTAGTTATCTTGGCTTTAACAATCAAGGATTAGTGAATACAATTTAAAATGTATGCAACAGTGGCCAAAGCGTATTTTTGTATTTCACAGTGAAATGCTTTACTGATGCATCCACAGAAGATCACAATGTACTTCTCTCAATTCAGGGGCATGTGTTTGTGTGTGTGGGTCATCTGAAACCTCCAAACCTTCTGCGGTTCAGTCTTCATTGGTTTTGATAGCAGCAGAACAGATAAGTCTGTCAGTGTGGTTTGAAATAACCACAGCTTATTAGAAAGTGCTCCTGAGTTCAAGATGTTTTTCCCTTTACAGTAGTTTATCCCAGTTTAGAGCTAGTCCAATGGTTTCGTTCAACACCTGACAGAAACACTTTGCTTTCAGGTTCAGAATAAGATTTTAGCTATCTTTTTGCCTGCAGTTTTTTTTTTTTTTTTTCGTTGGCCTGGACAGAGGCTTTTCCAAAGGTAAACAGAGAAGTCAGCATCAGCTTTTCTTCATTGGAAAATGAAGTTGGAGATCAACTCTTTTTCAGACTTGTCTTATAAGTGATCCCATTATCTATAATTATCTATATATGTGCATGTTATTCCATTAACAAAACTCTCATAACATAAAAATATTCATTTTATTTTGCTTATGGTACAGGAATTCTGATACAGGCAGGGATGTACTCTAGTTATTTTATATGATTTTATATATAGATCTCCATAAGGTCTATGTCAAGCAAACCACGGGAGGCCAAATTGTAGGTTGGTGTGAATCGGTGTACTTGAATTGATAAGATGAGTGGTAGCATTTTTCCACAGTATATGAAAAAGTATGCTATCAGTGCAGCACTGCCATTATGCCAGCTTGAGTGCTTGCTGTTGCTGTGTCTTTTTTTCTCTAACTCTTATTCCCAAGATGCTAGCAGCAGCAACATTGAAAAGCTCTTATCTCCGGACTGCAGATGGGGAAGTGAGGCACGTGGTAGAATAAGGGTGAAATTCTCAGCAAAGATTTATAAGTTACTCAGGTGTCTAACTCGTATTTTCAGAACTGATACTGGCCTTTTTAAAGCAGCTCTTCTGTTCACAAGAAACTGATCTACTTAGTTGCTGCAAGAAACATGCTGCTTTATATTAATCATACAACAAAGAGAAAGAAGGGGAAAGTTCACCTGAATAGACAGGAAATGAGGGAAAGGGCAGAATATAGCTCTGTCCTGTGTCACTTTGGTCAACTGTTTGACTCAGTGTCAAACCCTTTATTATTCCTATTTTACAAAGTAAAATATATATTTTAAAGCTATGAGGATTTTTTATTTTTTTTTAATCTCAGATGGGAAGAGTTGTGCTCTCTTACCTTACCTTTCACACTCTTGGTCCCTCAGTTCTTTAGACTCTCTTGGTGTTCCTCAAAAAAGGAAATCCTTCCTGGCCTCTTTTCTTTCAGAATATCATTAGAAAAAAGGAAAGAGCTCTTGCACTGCACGGCACTTCACAAGAAAACTCTGTCCTGATATTTTCTTTCAGTTTCAAATATCAGTGGAATGCTCTTTGGATAGCAAGAGTCCAGAAGGATTCTTGGTGTCCTGGGGGCAGACAGCTCTTGAAACACTATGTCCAGCTCTTCTGGCTTAACTTTTTCACCAGAATGATGCACAGAAGCTTGTTTTACAGTTGTTTCTTGTTCCTGGCTTAGATTAAGTCTGGATGAGTGCTTGCCTTTCTGTCTGTCCAAAGCTGGTGAACGTTTGCTGTCAGAGCTTATAGATTTAGACAGCATCTAGAAAGAAATTGCTTTGTCCAAGCTGCTTTTAACAATTTCTTCACCTCCCTCTTAAAAAAAAATAATAAAAAAAAAAAATGTAAAAACTGGACTGTTCGATGGAATGGGCATGTTTGGTAGTGATTCATTCCATTCTTGATTCAGAGGATATTTAAAATCATGAGTGGTGCCTGTGACCGGTCATCTTGTTTTGCGAGACTTCTGTGCCCCACAGCCTACCTTCATTTTATAACCTTATTTCCGAACTCCTGACCTTCTCTTAGCAGCATACAGTACATGCTGCTGCCTTTGAGAGATGCTAGGGTCTTCTCTAGCCATAGTGGAGGAAATTTTTACAAGTGTCTGCTTATGATTTTCTATGAACAATACAGTCTCTCTAAGATGACCACTGGACTAGTTTAAGTGAAAGTGAATAGAGAGAATCTGTACTGGTGCTGTGCTGCGCACTCTTACTATGACTTAATCATCTGAGTTTCAGGCAAAAGCTGAGCACTGTGCACGGGCAGCTGTTTTGGCAAACTTTGCTGCTGAATCTTGCAAGTCATATATGATATTCCAGGTAAAAAGGGATTTCACATAATTCAGTTTTTTGTTGTTGTTGTTTTATTTTTTATTATTTTTTTTTTAGTGGCTGGGAAGGGCATTAGAAAGTTTAAAAGATATCCAACCAACATTTTTGGATATATTTCTTATTATATGAGAAAGTTTTTCCAACTATATAGGATAAACAAGAGAAAATAGATTCGTTGCCCAGATTTGCACATGCCAAATTGTGTTCTCTGTTACTGAGATGCATTCAGTTGTCATGATCTTGCTTTTCATAGAAACAATTTTCAACTCTTCCTGTGTCCCGTAGGCTATGTTTCAGTCTCATAAAAAATCACTCACTTTCTTTGACACTGAGTCCTAGCTGCCTTCAGTTTTGAAGTGCTGCCTTTTATGTTGGCAGATATTCAGCATTACTTCTGCTTGAGATGAGAGCATTGTCAGTCCTCACTTCAGCAGGCTGGATAGGCATATTTTCCATGGTTGCAGGAAAAGTCCTAGATGATAATGATACTCTATTTGGCAGTCTTGTGGTCATGCAATACTTCCCTTATAGCACTACATTTTCCTTTGTTCTTCTCTGAGCTTGCTATTATGTTTGTAACCTTAAAATTACATAGCTAAAACACAAATGTCATTTTTCTGGCCTATTTATCTCAGTGAGATTCTTTTCCAATCAGGGAATAAAAAGTAATTTTGATTTCAGGTATTTTATTTAGACCTCATCCTGACTTTATTACTACACTCCGAACCCTTCTTTAGAAAAGCTGAGTATACCTCCAGGAATACTTGAATGCTAGTAGTTTGTTTTGTTTTGTTTTGTTTTGTTTTGTTGTTTGTTTTGTTTTTTAGGCCATGATATAAACCTTTCCTACTGATTTTGTTTCTTAAGATAATTTGGTTTAATAGCAGAACGTTTTTGCTCAGTTTTACAGGATTAAAGAGAGGACCTTTTTAGTGAGTCATTACTGTATTCACAAATACTTTCTGCTTCATTCATATATTGATTCCGGCTTCTAGTATAATCATAAAAATAGCAGAAGCTCTTGCACCTGTGGCCATCATTCCTCTGTTATGTGTAAGAGCCTACCTTATACCCCTTTAACATGTCATATATATCAACTCTGTGTGTTTCAGCTTTGAAAAGTAAACGCTCAGAAATGCTCAGAGCTTTTTTCTTTTTTTCCCCCCACCTTTAGGCCCTTGAGTTCATACCCTTCATCTAGAAATATTCTTTGATGTGTACTTCAGCATTTTCTGGCTAAATGCTCTTGCTTTAAGGCATTTAGATATTTTTGATGCTTAGACATTTTAATTTAAATAACTGATTAGATGTTAACGCTCCTGTGACAGAGCACACATTAGGATCCAGGGCCTGTATTAAGCTTTTGCATTTTCATTTTTTTGAGTGAGCTGTTCTTGCTGTGTGGGTACAAATCTTTAGTTAGTCAGTGCTTATGCTATTGCTCTTAATCATTCTGCTTTAAGCTTTCTGCAGTTCTTCTAAAATTGTTTACAGATGCAAAGAGGTGCCTGAACTCTTAATTTCTGCTGCATTAAGAGCCTAAGGACATCTTAAAACTCAAACATGTATCAGTGCCTTTAAGTCTCACCACAAGTGCTTGCAGCCCACCGAACAGCATCCCTGTGCTGAAAATTGTGACACTATGTGCATTGCATGGCAAATAAAACATTAGCACTTTACCTGAGAATGTTTACACAGGACAGAAAGAGCGTATGTTTAATGCTGGTGCTGAAATATGTGCAATTGTCTGGTCAGAATGCCATAATCACCCAGGTTATCTTCAGGGTAATTGTGAAGGATAATAGGTACCTCCAGAGGTGATAGAACCCTGTTAATGCCTCAGTTACCTTTTGGACATGTCTGCCTCTGTGCATTGACCAGGAAGAGACCAATGCTCCTAAATTTTAGAAGCTCAGTCACGTGCTAAGACTTAACTGGGATAAAATCAGACTGAACAGATTTATCCAAGTTTGCAAATCAAAGTATGATGTTTGGAGATGAACTTGGATTGAAATGAATCCTCATCTGGGAAGATGCTCATCACCATAGGTGGTTATTAAGTTTCCATCAGCTGGGGAGCATTCCCATAATACCAAATGACTGACACATTGTCACATGAAAATGGATAAGGGGAAAAGTGGTAAAAAAATATCCTAAGTGGAGTTTAAAAGCAGGTGTCAAGTTTGGCAGGAGGCAAAAGCAGAATAAGTTAAATAAATGAAGGTGCTAAGAACCTTGCTAGATTTCTTTCCTGAGAAAGTATTATAGAAATGTTTTTGTTGTGAATTTTATTTATTTTTTCATGTTTTTAATTACAAAAATGTGGCAAAAGTGGAAGTTTTAGGAGTTTACTATCTATTTTTCATCAACAGTTATGCTTTAAGAAGGTATTTGCATGTATGTAAAATAAGAAAGATGCTATGACAGCAAAGTGTAGGTATTACAAATGTGATACCTCTATACAGTGAGTGATAGGCACCCTTGCCATTTACTTTTCATCTTTCCCTTTTCAAAAGAGAAATATCAATGAGAAAAGAGCTAAAGAAAATCTTGTCCTGAATAGAGAGGCATTGTCTTGCAAACCAGTATGTAATTTCCTTTGGGTTTTTGTTTTTGTTTTAATGTTTGCTTCTTCATCTTTGAGGCATATGTAAGGGACAAATATAGCTTGACTGTGGCTCAGTAGGCAAGTCACAGCAACAGAAGCTGAATGTTAGGACTTGTATCGCCAACCCACCGAGGATGAAATTTGAAGCTTGGGAAAACAAATGCGGACACAAAGAAAAAGTCCTGAATGACCTTTGGTTTTGTACTGGTGCTTTTTGCTTGCAGATTCACATGGCCAGTTCAATGCAATTTGTAAACCCTAGGTTGTGTGTTCACAGTTCATACAGTTCTTCTGACACATTCTAGGTAAGATGGAAAAAAATATGAAAAGAAAAAAAAAAAGAAAAAAGAAAACCAGATTAGTAATAATTTTAGCAAGTATTAGCCACTTAACAGGTCCTATTTTTAATTCTCACTTGTGTGTAGAAGAAAGGAATTAGTGAACTAAGTGCTTTATTATCAATTTTAGAGACCTGCAACAAAATCTAGGTTGTGTGGTTACCAGAAAACGAGCAGCTGTGAGGTATTTTCTATAAGTCTAGTGCATCTTCCTAGCACCAATGATTCTTCCAGATGTACTTGTAACTTTGTGAAAATCTTTGTATGACATAGCTGCAGAAACCCATTTCACTTGAGTGGAATATATGTTTTCAACAAGTAATTTCTATGAGAATGCTCAGAACATGAGAGTTAGAGACCAAAACTGTAAGTTTCTTTGAGGTTCTGCTGCAGTTGAAAAATCTAGGTATTTTTTACTCTGATGAAATATAAATAGTGAATACTCTTCTTTCTGGATAAGAAGAAAAGTATAATTCTGAAATGCCAAGAGGAAGCATGCCCCCAATCTTACCTCCTTCCAAACTTGATTTCTTGTTGTTTCAGATGAACTTAGAATCAATATCTAAGCTCTTGGATGATCGTAAAAGGTCAGCCTTTGATTTTTTTTTTTTCTTCTATTTACAGCATTTTCTTAAGATTGTTCTTTAGTACTACAAATATGACTTGTGTATTGTTCTGAGAACACTAATCCATCGTACTATGGAAATGACATATTTCTGATGTCAGTAATCATAGTGATTGATATCAAGTGCAATGATCTTTAGAAATATTTCATTTAAATACCAACTAGTCTTTTAAAATATCACAATATGAATTAGCTTCTCGTTGGAGAACCCATGCTGTATACAAAGAAGGGATCTTGTTTCTGTAATTCATGGAAGGTCTAATCTAAATCCCATTGAAGTCTGCAGGAGGTTTTTCAAGGCAAATAATATGAAGATCATTAAGTCTTTGTACTTGTATAAGACGCAGTGCTTTCTTTGCTTTTCTAATTCAGGCAACAGAGAGTCTGACTGGGGTCTATGTGCTTAGAAGGTTGCATAATGTTTTCATATGGCTGCAATTTCAAGCCCAATGGATAAAAATTAAAAACAATAACAAGCTTATTTGTGCACTCAGTGTAACTCAATGCTGTGCAATTGTTTGGAAGTTTGGATTGTCTATTCATTGCAAATAGCATCTGTGCTCAATTACATTCAGTCTATTAGGAGGCAGGGCTTTCAGAAGTAATAAAAGCGTCTTAAGAGATGCTTTGCACTAGAGAGCTAATGATTTCTGAAAAAGACAGACAATTGGGTTGATTCCACAGGTACTGTAGAAGGGAAAATGTTCCAGATGAAATGGAAATTATTTCATGAATCATCTCATGATTTCACAGAAAGAAGGGGAGTATTATTACTGATTATTCTCTATAAAATGAGTTTAGCAACATACCATCATCCAAAAAGGCAAAGTGAAAGGTTGCTAAATTGGATATTTAAATTTTGCTAATGAGAATGAAGTGAGTTGATGAATGTTGAATCACTCCTTGGCAGTTTTTAAAGAAAGGTTATCATTCATTCTCTCTTCTGCACTGACAGATGATGTTTCTTGTTGAAATGAGGCTTTCCTGACTTTTGATAAAGCCTGCTGAAAATAGCATTCTCCTGCCCGAGCTGTGTATTCAGTTATAACAAGTACTGACAGGGGATGATAATTTGGGATGCTCTGCAGTGTTTTGCCCTTTGGAAGGTTTTCTCTTGTTTTGTGTGAAGTGCACTGTGTTATTGCTGTATTGCATTAGTTAGCAATGAATTTAGAAGGTGCCACTGCTGTCTGTTCCAGCAATCCATACTGAACTCGAGTATCCTCTTCTGCCTCATGAAAGTAGGGCATTGATAAATGAAATTAACCTCTTGTGTGCGGCAGACTAGGCTAGGACAAACCTTATGGCAAGTGGATATGTTTTGCTCCACCACTCTGTCCCTTTCCTGATGGCTGCTTTCTAACTGCAGAAGTTGTGCCCTCTGGGTACTGATGGCAGGGCTGATGGGCTGCTTAAACTCCTCGCTTCCTCCTGTTCTTAAGATCCATCAAGAGTGGACTTTGGGCCACAAAAAGCATCTGTTTACCGCAGTGATGCTGTATATATAGTTTCCAGTTTGTATATGTTCTTTTGTTTTGTCTCTGGTGTTTATACATAGCTGTGGAAGGCTGTAAGAAGCTAGAGGTGAGGAGAAGCTTTCCTGAAAGGAGACAAAAATTGCAAGGCATAAGCTTGGAAACAGATTTCAGCATTTGTGGAGCAGACTGTGTATATGCAAATGCACCTGGATTATCTAATGGCCTTTCCACGTGACACATTTTGTGCGTTCCTCTTGACCAAAGAGGAAAGAAAATTCTGAGGGTAGTCATTCAGTTGTAGGAAATACAGCAAAACCAGTTCAAATAGTGCTTTGGTTAATAGTCAAAAGGACAAAAGGGAGGGAGGTCATCAGGTGGGTAATCAGATAGCAATAGTTTGTTTGTGTTTGCTGCAAGAGCACATTGGAAATGTTGTTCATTTAACATCAAACATCCAAAGATAGTATCAATTCTTATTTCATCAGCAGGTACAGAATGATAAAGCTGCCAATGATCTAAACGTAGAAGTGGAAGAAAGAGGTTAAAATGTCTTAGAAAACCAATTAGATATTAATTGGGATAGGAAGAACATTATCTGAATTTAAATAAGAGTTAGTAATTCTGTCCATGTAATCAGAGACTTGATCTAACACTTTCCATTACTAGTCTGAAAAACATTGGTATAATAAATAGGAACACTATTGTTTGTTTGTGGTAGGTTTTCATCATTTTTTGTTTATTTGTGGTTTGTTTTGGTAGCAATTGCACGCATAGCAAGTTAATAGTCCTTCTGCAGGCAGGATTTTCTCTGATGAATTTTGAAATGTCAATGAAATGAAAAACAACCAGTGTAGGTGTATTCATTTGTGTAGGAAATTCCCTTACCCTCCTTCATGTTCTATGTCCCATCACCCCCTGTTTTGATCTTAGGGCAAAAAAAAAAAAACAAAGTGTTAACGTTTTGTTCACATGGTGTTAAACTGCCGGTAGTGCTTTGCTGCCCTTGCTCTCTGCTGGCTGGAAAGTATGGCCATTTTGTGTACTTTATTCATTATATTCATTTATTCATTGTGTACTTTAGTCATTATATACCTGATTGTGACATCTGTGCAGCTTTACAGCATCAGAAGTGACAGAGCTTTGATTTCAGCTGAGAGTGCTGAGCACAGATGTCTCACGAATAATCCATAATATATATATATATATAAAGTAATGGATTCCCACTTTCATATACCACACTGTGTATACAATGTTTAACAAATGAACTTTCACTCATCAAAGGTTTCTAACATATTCACTGGTAGGTTTAACAAGGCTTTTTCTACTCCCCTTTTTAAACAAACAAACAAAACACTTACACAATTTTTATTTTAAGAAATATGAAATTGAGGATGCAAAATGGATGGGTTCTTAAAAAAAAAAAAAAAAAAAAGCTGGTAAACCACATGTAAGTGAGGCACTGACTCCTTGTCATGTTGCTTGGCCAATAATTTTTCTCACAGTGAAATTCCTTCTTGTTCACAACAGCTCCTGTATCCCACCGCAGCCTACAGTCCCTCTCTTTTGAAAGAGATGATACATGGAAAGCCAAACACAGACTTAGTTCTGTAACTCAACCAGCAGCACAATTTCTAATGCGTGCAAATTAACTATTCATAGTGCAAAGGCAGTTCTTTAAAGATTTATTAAAATATTACTTTGCAAATGGGAGGGTTAACAAGTTAAGTGTTCATAGTGTGATAAATGCTTTCTTAAAAAGTGCTGTTGGTGGTCCCTGTGCAATGCTTTGCAAACAGGCCTACATTCTTAGCAAGGTCCTGCCTTGTGGCTGAGAACCATTTGTTTCTATGCTTTCAGTTTTCACCGAAGTGCCAGTCTTGTCTGGAGTTCTTGTTGTGTGTGTCAGAACCATGAAATGTAGCCTCACAGTGTGAGCTTTCCTGAAGGCATGAGAAATGAGTGTTCCAAATGCTTTATGTGGAAACAGGTCTTTTTAAACAACTATTTCTAGAGTGGTATATCATAGCTGTGACTGTGAAAATTTTGGATGTTCAAAAGATATTTAGCAGAGGGTATTATTTTAATAAGAGACAGCTTACGATGGCCTGACCACTGCTGTTCACTGTATTCTATTAGATCTAATTACTGTTGTCTCTTATTTTTAGATTACAATTTGTTTCGAACATGGTCTATACCTCACTAACAACAACAAAAAACTTCTGGAGAACAATGTTATCAATAAAATCCAATAGTCTAAATCCTTGGTTCTTCATTAAGTCTTGACAAGTCAATTCCATTGAAATCTCACTTCCTCACCCAGTTGAAAATGCCTCTTGGTTTTGTTTTATCCTTTTAGGGTGATCTCATGCTGGACCCCAAGTGAACTCGAGAGAAAGATCTGGTTAAGTGGTATCCCATGTTTCTTGTTTTTGAGAAAAATAACATCAATTTATCTAGCGAATCCCATCTGGAGCACATTCTACGGCCAGAAAAGGGAGCAGGCAGGTATTTGTATCTTTCCTAGAAACAATTTCCCTCAGAGGTCTTGTGTAAACATAGCTTCTAGCAGAGTGGAATAGCAAAGAGGACAAGAGACCTGCAGGGCTGCTGATTAATAAGCTGTTGAATAGTGGTGGATGCCTGTGAGTCTGTTGCACATCTCTTGAAATGTAACATAACCAGGTCTGGAGTGATCAGCACACCCTTCACACTTCATTATTTGTTCTCTAAACTGTCAGCAGTGCAGACGGTAAACTACAAATTACGAGCATTGCTTGTGATGTGCTTGGGTATGTTTTTTCAGCACCTCAGGGAAAAAAAAAAAAAATGTAGCTACTGCATTCCAAACAAATAGGTTTTCTTTTTGTTAATGGAGCTTGGAGCAAGGACAATAGATGTATGTACACACTGAGATCACGTGCAAAAGCTGAATCAGTACAAGCTAGAGCTCTCTAGAACATAAATATGGCATTTGGTTATGGAATAAAATATTATGCAAGTTGTTATTGCATTGGACAGACTTACAGTTTTCAGCTCAGACACTTCTAGACAGACAGATAATTGTATAACCATAAGGCTGAAAGCAGTGAGCCGACTCATTGTCTTTGCTGGCTGCCTTTTGCCACATGGGAAATCCTCACAGCAATTTTAGAATAAAGGTGTTATTATCAGCATCACTCAAGGAGATGAGAGCAGACATCTATTGCTCTCTTAAACAGCTGTTATATTCTGCATCCGACGCTCTCTATAGCAGTTTAGCTTGAAGTTTAAGTCAAAAAGGGACAGCTACTACTTTGTGTATGGATATCTTGTAATGACACAAGATGTCCAGACAAAGGATACAAGGAAGGAAGAAATTTGGTAGTAGTTAAATACTTTAAACCAAAGTGTTTACATAAGAACGGTCTCAAGTGGTACGCTGGTTGTAAATGCCAGTGTGAAACTTTACAATATATCACATTTCTTTAGATGGGATTAGAGAGAGAAAACTATTAGCTGTTTTAGTAAGCTAATAGCTGTGCCATATAGTTTGTACATTTTCCAGGAACTGGACCAAAAAAAAAGAAATTGATAAAGTAGCACAGCATAAAGGAGATTTTAGACTGAGCTCAGAAGATACCATTAGAACAGTTTAAACTAATTTTCTTTATGACATAAAACAGAAGTTGCAATAATTTTATCTTGAATAAAATATACCTTTGAAAAATATTGTTCATGGTAGAGAATCCAGCATTGCTGCTGGTTATTTGTTTGAATGCTTACTTGTCTTCACCATTTAAAAATAAGGCACTGTACTCCTAGTCTAAAATGTTTCAACTTCCAACACAGCTTGTATTTTTAGATTAAGTAGTGATTTCTTATAAGATTTTTTTTAAGAAGGTACATTTAATTGCAGTAAACTCTTCTTTTAATATCATCCTTGAGTATTTTGACCCCAACTATAGCATATGCACTTACAGCTCTTCATTAGTTCCGTAGCTCTGCTTTGCATCAGCTTCAGTTTCAAAATTCTCCTTTAAGCACAGAAAAGCCTTACCAATAAGTATTAAGGAACTAACCCACCAGGAGATGAAAGCAAAGGTATTGCCAGAAAACAGTAACTAGTTCAAAGTTAGAAAGCAAAGAATAAAGAATGCCCTGTTTTTTTCAATGAGGTGCTGGGATGGTTGCTCTTTAGCATTCTCTTGCATGAGCAAAAAGGGATGAACAGCAAAGTTAGCTGATGATAGGGAGTTAAGAGCGTAGAAACTTAATAGTCTCAACAGTCTCACGGTGCCAACTAATCAGCAGATTAAATTCACTTGTTGATCAATAAAATGCCATATGCAAACTTTCTTTTCACTGTAGGTTCTAAATATGTTGTTGTTGAAAGAGAATTGTAAACCCATCTGTAGTTACCTATAGACGTTAAGTTGGTCTTGGGTGGTGGGCAGGAAAGTAAAGGTGTTAGGAAATATTTAGAAGAATGAGATAGAGCATCACAATACCGCTCCATACAATTCTGAGGAACTCACATTTGAGTATAAGCTATAAGTCTGCTCACCTCATTTCAGAAAAGGGAGTAGTAACCTAGAAAAACACAGACAGCAATGGTCAGAGGTACAGAACTTCATCTGTATGCAGAGGAAATGAAATAACTAAGACTATAGCTTAGAAAAGAAATGACTCTGAATGGTTATTATAAAGATCTATACAATCCTGAATGACATGGGGGAAGTCTTGAGGGAATGATTATTCACTATTCAAAAGACACAAACTGAGGCACACGAAATAAAATGATCAGGCGGGCAGTTTATATCAAATGAAAAGAGGAACTTTTTCATGTGATGCATGGTTACGTTGAGAAACTTGGAGTCACAGAATTTTTTAGATTCAAAAAGTTGTGACAGGCTCAAAATGTGATTAGATAAATGATGGAGAGTTGCAAAATCATAAAACATGGGGAGGGAATTGTCAGCTTGGGAGCTGCTGGAAGCTCAGATACAGGGAAATCATCACTCCATCCCAGGCTCATATAATTCTTAAGAGCCTCCACAAATGGCTATCGTTAAAGTTTGGCTGCTAGGCTGAATGAATGTTTCATCTGACTCTACAGTCATTCCTATCATCTTTGTGTTGGATGCAAATTCAAAATTCTGGTGTGCTAGTCAACCTGTACAAAATAAAGCAATAAAAAATAAAGCATGCACTTACATGCATGCAGTGCTCTGTTTAAACACAGTACTGTAGCCTTCTAGGTTGCAACATGGCACTAGAGCCCAAATCTCCACAAGCTCCAGGAACATGTTTTCCATAGATTCAATCATTTGTCTTTAATTTATTAATTGTATTCAAATTCTAAGTTAGCTGTTCCTTTGTTTTGCCCAACATCATATTCAGGCTCCCAGACCTGCAATTATTCATATTTGAATCAAGCCTGGGCAAAAATTTACATGTAATTTGGCTCTGGTCTGGATTTACATAGTATTTAAGTAGTTATGATCTGGATTGTGTAGCCAAAGGGCCGACTGTGTCACCTGTGTATTTGCATTTTGAAATACTGCAATACGGCATGATCAGTCAATTATCTTTTTGTTGCTTGAAGTTTAATCATCACTCATTTAATAGCCTGCTTCCTAAAGTGTCATTATTACCAAATTTTGTGACCAAACCCAATTTAGTTTTTTTTTTTTTTCAGTTTATTAAAGTAACAAGAAACACAGTACACAAGAAATAGTTTTTTTTCATATTTCAATAGTATAATATTTTTGTATTAAACCACAATGGGAGTGCAAAGACTATTATTTAACGAATGTTTGTTCTTTAAAAAAATATTGGAGTATGAATGAGGAAGATCTTATATTGCTGTATACTGCCACATGTAATTAAATTATGCATATTTCTTGGGTTCCTGCATGCACTTCCCCACCAGTACTTTGAATCTTATGGGGAAAACTGCTTTGTTACTTGTGGTTGTCGCGCTTCCCAGGTATACTCAGTGGCTAGGAGCATATGCCTGTGCTTAAATTCTTCTATTTGTCCTGTAGTCATATAAATGTTTATTACTGTTGTGTACCACAGTGCTAAATGTTTTTACTCAAAAATTCCTGTGTTGTGTTTCAACTTTATCTCAGGTTTAAAATTCAATCTATTGAGTAAATGTAGGAGAGATTAGTATAGTTAATATGAGAGCAGTTTTTATAGTGTTCAGTCCTCCATCAATTCTAAAAGGCATTGATAAAGATTCAGAAGGGCCAATGTATTCAGCAATACTAAAGGGATCCTCTTACACATTATTGGAAGTTTCAACAAACCTTCTGTATATCCTTTACTATAATGTTGAGTTGAAAGAAGAAAAAAAATTAAAAAGTGGTGGATAAAGACTTGATCTCCACCAGCCTGCAGACAGTGAAATCAATGCGCTCTTTGTGATTGAAGCGAGTGAAGAGCCAACGTAATTTGACAGCCTGCCTCAAAAATTCTTGAGACAGAAAAGCAATAAACTGCAGCAGACTCATGGAGTTTTGCTACCAAAAAAAAAAAAAAAAAAAAAGAGAAAAAGAAAAATACCCTTGTATAAAACAACTGAAATTTTTTCCTTCATATTTAGATTTTTGCCTAAGCAACAGCAGTAGTTGTGTTGGGAAATTAGTACCTGTGTGCAAGCATATTAACAAAGAAAGAAAAAGATGCTCTTAATACCTACGGTTTCTAAAAATCTCAGAGATTACATCAGGTTTTGTTGCTGTTTCTCATTCTCAACTGCAGTTGCTCCAAAGGACTCTACTCAGATTGAAGTTTGTTTCATGTCCAAGCACTCAGATGCATGATACGGACTTTAACAGTGCTGATTTTCAGGTTATGTTCACATGGATGACTGTACTCGGAAATTCCAATTTTCATTCAAAGGTTGCAGATCTGCCTACTTTTGACAATTCAAAGGAAACACGTGTTTAAGTACAACATAAGATAATTTATTTTTAAAATGCATTTAAAAGTAATAAAACCTTTTAAGTGCTATGGGACGGGTATGCAGCTGTTGAAATCAAGTTTGTACATCTGAAGAAATCAGAAAAACTACTTTGATTTACAGTGTTTGTGGTGGTAACTCCCAAATATTTATATAAATCTTACCTAATCATAAACAGTTTTAAAATTCTGTGAGAGAATTGCTGTAAAAACACTGCACATAATGCATGTGCTTCTGCAGCTTGCTGAATTAAATGCTTTCCTTGTGTAGAGTTACTAAAAAAGGTTGAATGTTGTCCTTTGTCCACAGTATCCTTCACGCTGATATCAGTAAGAATTGTTTGTATGTGAGAATGTGTGACTGACCGTTTGTCAGTGACAGATGTGAATTCATCATCTTCCAAAGAGGCCATAAACCTCCCAGACTGGAGTTAAGGTTACTGTCTGGAGGACTTTCCTTTAAGGGCCATTTATTATCATTGCTGAAGTTGGGACTGTGAACACATTATCCCATTCAAATAGACTGACATTTTTGCATTTTAGAATAATTTCAGGACTACTGAAAAACAAAGAGAAAAATTCAGATGTTGAGAGGCAAACCCTTTGTTCCTGTTACTCTATCGTGGCAGCATGCGGAGGCACGGTACACTGGAGACATGGGCTCAGTGTTTGAGGGTCAAAATTGCAGTGACCCGATGGGCAGCCTCTGATGGATGCTGTCAGAATTGCCAGCACATGATGGGTTTTCAGCTTGGGCTGTAAGAGTCAGTGGGGAGCAAGCCGGGACTGGCAGAGGCTCATCACTGCTAACTCATCCCTGCCAGGGAACACGAGGCTTTGTCTAATCGCCTTGGTGTGATGGACAGCCTTGATACTGCGAGGGTCCTTCCCTCAGCATGAGCTGAGAAGAGCTAATGTGCTCATGCATTAAACTTGTCTGACCTGCAAATAGAGAATGAGTTTGAGGAGGGAAGTTGGAGCTGAAGAAAAATGCATAATCTTCTGTGTTTTGTTGGAATTGTTTGAATATTCATTAAGCCTGGATAATATGCTAGGTTACTAATTCAGGTCTTCAGGATTTAAATGTTATTTTTTTCTCCTGTATTGTGAGTTTGATTTGAATGGAATATAGTTTTTATTGTAGAAATAAAAGGTTTTCTAAAACCCAGCCTGGCCTTCTATCTATAGTAGGAAACTCGGTGACAGGATATTTTTGAGCTTCTAATTGATTCTTATCTGCTATCAGGTATCAAAGTAGATGATCATAAAATGTGACCGTATTTTTATGTGGCATAGTGTAGGAGTTCTGTAAAGCTGGAGAAGTAAAAACACAAAAATCCTTATTGAAATAACTACCCAGAGCTTTGAATTCCACGGCACAAATATAGTTCAAAATTTAACTTTTCAATTATCTAGTTTAAGCAATAACAAACTATCCCCAGAAATAATAGTCAATAATATAATAGCAAGACATTTGTCTTTTTCAGTCCTAAAATGACCACATCTCAAAATGAATTGTGAAAGTCACTTACTGAAAACAATATGCTGTGTGACTTTTGTAATATTTTAGTTACATGTTCCAAAGCACATACAGCAGTATGTGAACGTATACATTTATCAAAATGTATATATTCATTTAATTCTTGCCAGCTTCTGCCTTATTAGTAAAACCCAATTCCCCATATGCTGAAACAATGACCTTTATATTATCAATTCAAGGATTTATAAAACAGATGGTGGAGACAAAAAAAAAAAAAAAAAAAAAAAAAGAAAAAAAGACAACAAATAAAACCCCAGCTTGTCCGGCTGCAAGGACCAAAGTATGCATATTAAAATAATCTTGGAAAGCTGGCTGCAATAGCTAAACCATATGGGCTTAGTTATGTTATACGGTACCCTTGAGTTAAAATTTATTAGCATCTTCTCTTATGCTGTTCATGAATAATATGTAAAAAGCTATCTGATGGTGTTGATGAGAGATTTAACATTAGTGAGTAATGGGATTCATAGGGTGTGTGCTGTTCATAGTATTCAGGATTCAGACTCTTTTTGAGTAGAGATTATGATAAAAGGGGAAATAAATGTAGTACTTATGTGGCTCTAACTATGGTGCTTAGTGTACGCAAAAGAAAATTCATAGCGTTTAAATAGCTGAAGACACCTGAAGAAAATTTTATTTGACAGAAAAGCTTTCATCTGTTTGTCCACTCAAACCAGTTGCTTGGGTTAAAAGGTATTTAATGTCTTTTTATTACAGTTTGCAAAGAATTGAAGGGAAAAGAGAGTCTTAAGTTGTCATTAGTCCATGCGATTGTTTATACGAGTATGATTTCTGGCTTCAGAAAGGATTCCATACTTTCTTCCGTCTTCTGTCCTGACTATAAGGTTTTAATTTATAGGTTCTCTTCATTTTCTCCCATGAAGGCTGATGTCTATGTACTTGTTGTCTTGGTGGTGGTGGGTTTTGTTTGTTTGTTTCCTGAATGATATGAATTTATTCTTCCCATATTCTAAGCTTTCTGAACACAAGCCAACTTTAGAGTGGCACCTGTCTATTTATTTGCATGTGCTGCAGGGCTAAACTAATAATTTCTGCTGAAAAGAGATTGCTTTGCTTTGGGGATGTGGCAGTTTCTGGTCTGTTTTAGTGTTTGTTTAGGCTGTGGACCTTGTGCACAGACTTTGCAGTCATGCCTGTAGTCGAAGTAGTTCCTAGATCCTGAGACAGAGTCTCAAAAATTGTAAAGAGAATTTATATGTATGTACTGTTGTAAGTGCTTGAGACATGGAAACGTGTGATTATTGTATGATAACAGAATCAAATGCATTGAAAGACAGAAAACATATCTGTTTCTCGCTTTCTCAATCCTGACTTGAACATGACTGAATAAGAGATGGAGGGTTTATACTCAAAGCTGTTCGTCAGAAAACAGTACTTGTAGGTACTTGGGCAGCTTACCATCTGACAGCATAATGTTGACCTTCTCCTACTGTAGTTTTCATTGCTCTTCTGGCAAAGTGGACTTGCTGTGGGCTCTGTGCAGTACAGATATTCAGATAGCAGAATTTATCTAGCCTATTGTGTTGTATTAGTATGCTGCTGACAGCATCTTCCTTGTGCAAATAAAACATAAATGATGTCTTTAATTAGTTTCCTGCCATGGCATCCAACATTAAAAATGGTGATCCTCAAACACATTTGTCACCCTGACATTATTCTGTGGAGGCAATGGTCAATAACCCTTAAAGTATGAGTTACATTCCAAAGATAATTTCTTATGTTCCTTTAAAAAAAAAAAAAAAAGGCATAAAATAATGACATTCTTCAGAATGATAGAAAAAAACTTGATATTTGCCCAAGAGTGAAACTAGGACCTACTGGGCTCTTGATTGGTAGGATCAAAGAAAGAGAAAACCTTTGCCAGGTTGAAGATTTCCCTTTTAACTGCTGTAAAAATATTTCCAACAAGAGCACAAATCTTCTTCTGTCTTGATAGACAGTAGTGCTCTGCCTTTCATGCACCTAGCATGAAATTTGTTTACATGTTAGTAATTTTATATTATTGGTGTATATGTCTTTCATTGACATTATTTTATGCTGCTTAATTCATTTTATACTCTAGTGGCAATTCCTGTTTAATTTAAATGCTGCAAAACCTAAACCATTCAAGCCTAAATTCACATTTGACCTGTCAGAGGAAATGACTGACATCTGTCATCCCTGCTCATTGTTTTGAGGCTTGGCAAGTTTTCCATTTGAAAAATTCAGATGTAATGATTGTTGTTGAAGACTGCCAGATGCAGTATCAACAGATAAGATGGATAAGACTGCTATTGGTTCGAATAGCAGTTGATATGCACAGCAACTTGCAGGAAACAAATTGTTTAGCTGAATTTTGTCGCTGCTCAAGCATAAAAAAAAATGTACAAAATACTTCTGTGTTTCACAAATGTGAAATTTAAGTCTTTTAAATTCAGTGAAAGTACTTGTACAAGATCTGACTGTTAATTCTGGAAAAATGCATTAATTCTGCATACTCATTATACTCTCATTTCCATTAGAGCAAGCATCTTCTGTGGAGTTCTGGTATATTCTGCTGCTGGTGGAATAATAGTCTCTCCATTTACCAGCCCCAGGCACTGATGATATGTTTTTACTCTCTTCATGGTCTTTTGCCAATAGTTGGCCAAACAATATTGAGTGATTGTATGCTGAGGTATTGGCTTTGAAAGATAGGATGTATTTAGCCTGCAATTGCTTTCTGTGAGCAGCTGGGCACTGGCAAAGGATGGAACCCTGGGGGCGCTGAGGGGGAGCATAGGACCCCAGAGCTGGAGGGATGGAGTGCAGAGAGTGTTGACAACCCATGGACCTTCTCTCTGGTCTCTGTTTTTTTAGTTTTCTATGAGTAACATGGTGATAATGATGCTTCCTTGACTCACAGGGATGTTTTGAGAATAAACACATTAAAAGTGTGTAAGGCGCTTAGTAACTACGCAGATGGGAGCTATAAAAGTCCTTCAGACAGAAAAACCTGAGCCTTAGCAGTTCTGTGACCTAGATCAAGCAGCTCTGTTCCTGTCACCAGACCTGCCTGAGCTCATCTCCCTCAACTGTGTAATTAGCTGGTCTCAAATGGAGCCCTAAAAATTTCTAGAACCTTTTGCAGCTTTTCCCTTTCTCTTAGGGTCTGAGCATGCCACTTTTAGTGATCTACAGGGTTTAGATTATTTCCTAACATACTTCAAGGCTAGTTTCTGCCTGGTCTTCCCCTCTTGTAGCTGCTCTGCTGACACCATAGCATTCAAGCATTAAAATAATACAATTCACGTAATAGTTTTTTCTCTTCCAGAGGGCAGAATTCGACCTTCTCTAGAGGAATCTCATCTTTGTTGTAGCATCTCTTGGGATGTGCAGGAGTTTAGCTGAGGGAGCAAAACATTTCATCCAACTCTTGGTATAGATTCTGAAAAATCAGTCATGATCACAGGACTCTTTTCTGCAATAAACATTATTTTTCTATAATTTGTTCCAAACATAGAAATTAGTGATGCATATTGCAGAGTTTTTCTGTGCTGGCTTCCTGTTAAATGAAGCCAGCAAGTAAAAGTTAAGGATTTTCTTCTCCTGTACATAACATGGAATTTTTGACTTGCTACCAGTTGAAGGAAAGTATTGTTGCAGCTGAGCTACATTTATCTCCTGTAGGTGACTTTTTTGTTGCAGGCAGGTGAGTAATTTGGTAAATTTGATAAGCTAAATGTAATATGTTGCTTGGAGTTGTGTCAAGTGGAGCAATGTATTGAAAGGTTTAAATTCCCAAGTGGTGTGTGAAGAGAAGCTTTCTTCTGAAGTTTTCTGTCTGGCAAAGTATAGCCATCCTTTTCCATCACATAGATAACAAAGATAATGAATGCAATTGCCAGTTTGCTTACAGTCAGGAGAAAGAAAGGGAAGGGCCAGGACAACGAAACGATATGTTTTATGATGTGATTCAGGGAGCTTTTTTTAAAAAAAAAAAAAAAAAAAATGAACTCTTTCTTTTCATTCCTACCCACCACTGTCACCTTTTCTCATATTTTAGCCGTGGAAATTGCCCCATCTCTCTTTTGTTGCAATGTTTTAGTGTTGTCTTTGCACCTGGGACACTGCTGCAATGCGGCAAAGGGCTGCCCCTTGCAGTGGCTGTGCTGCCTGAGATTCCGCGCAGCAGCATGCCCAAACTGGGAGAAGTTTGGGATTGCAAGGTCCAGGCTCTATCATCCCAGCAACCATTCTTCTTATTAGCATCAGAATTACACTGGAGTAAAGCCACAGCTCTAAAAATAGTGAATCTTTTAATGGATTATTATGAGGAGAGTTACTACCACTTCTCTGGGAGAAGTCCTGGAGACTACAGTGATACAGATCAGTTAGGAGGGCTTTTCTCTGTTATCCATTTGATATTTGTAGTTTTCTTTGAAGAGTTACTGTTTGCCACTGTCATACAGCAAACACAGCTCAGGAGTTCTGTAAAGGGTATCTCAGACATGAGTTATCTCAGAAATAATGAAAGGAGTATAAACCAAATCTGCATGGTGGTGGTCTTTGTTCATAATGCAAAACAAACTTCTACAATTTTTTTTTGCTTCTCTTAGTAAGGATTAGTTACCATAGCAACTAAAACATAACATGATATATCCTTTGCTACTCCCAACATCTACAAACCAGTTTTTAAGAGAAAAAAAAATCTTAATATCAAAAAGAATGGAAGAGACAAGCTCTTTATGCAGCGTAAGGAAACTGCACTAATACTCAGCTCTCCTTTGCGGGTGTTTGATCAGAGCAGTATGAGGGACCTGTACTAATGATGTGGGGCAGAAGAAGGAGAATATTTTGTTTCTGTTTAGAGGTCAGTGAGAAAATCTATGACCACCTAGCTGAAATTTGGTCTGAAGTACAGTGAAGTCAAGTTGGTTGCAATGAAGATCATATCTAAATCTACAAAGAACTACAGCATCTCAGTAAATTCTTTTTTTATCTCTGCTTTAAGTGCATGACCACAAACAAGACAGTCTCATATTACATAGCTCAAGTCTGGAAGGATTTAGCAGCCAAGGATCTGGGTCTGAGTTTTTCCGCTATCAGCATAAGAAAAATAATACTTTCCTATTTAGGATGCTGAGGCCATGGGTAATCTCTCCAGTGCTCCCTTGGGCCTGATTCCCTGGCTGAAGGGGGTATCAAATGGGGATTTCTCACGTTTGTATTGTCTCATATTTAGCTGATACTGTAAAGAAAGCTGTTAACTCACAATATATCATAGGCTGATGGTATATTCCTGAATGTGATAAGCCTGGCTAAGTAGAAGAAAACTGTCCATCTAGAGTGTCATATAGCAGTGGCGCGATAGAAAGACAAAGAGTAGGAAAAGGCCTGGCTGGGTAATACATCTAATTCCTCCTCCAGATAAACCAGGCACAAAAGGAGATGCATTCTTCCTTGCTAAAAGCCTTTAGAGCACAGAAAAAGAAAAAAAAATCTCTTCCTGCACCTGCTAGTAGGTGTAGGTAGTGGAAAATTAGCAACTGGACATTTTACAACTGTCAGGAATAATTTCCAGATATTATTTACCTAGTTTGTATTTAGACTTTTGGTTTAAAAGAAGAGTACTTAAAAACAAAACAAAACACCTTTATCTGGTGGTTCACACATAATCATTTTCTGTTTTAAACTACCTGTGGCTCACATCTCAGGAAATTGGAATCTGGATGAGAATATTCCTTGCTTTGTCCTTGATTTCAAAGTAATCTACATAGCTTTTCTCCATGACATCCATTATCAGTTCTCAGAGCCTGTCTAACCCCCTAGTAAAATGCATTAAAGAAATTCACAGTACATTTACTTACAATTGGAATTAGGCTATCTTAGATATTTCCAAAAATAATGTTTTTGGAAGATGTTTGTCTGGATCAGGACCAATAGAAAGGGCTCTGGGCTAAATTTTCAAATGTATATGGTTTTGTTTTGCTACATTGATGATCCTGCTGATGTGGGTCGGTTATATGAATCCTCCTGAACAAGTATGAGCAGCATAAAATCTTTTATATTTGCTGTTTCTCCAGTTGAACTTGGATTTCCTTTCTTATTTAATATTGCAGTGAAAATAAAATAGACTGTTTTAGTTTTTACTGTGAAACCTGGGTTTGAATGAAGAATCATTAAAAGGTTTAATACCCTATCTTACACTTTGGGAGCACAAATTTGCTGCTCCCGTCACCTTCACATTCGCATCCTGAGTTCCAGCTGATGAATAAACAGACTGGAGATTATCACACAGGGAACATTCATGTGTAAAATGAAATTCCTATTAAAGTTCATTGCTTCAAATGAAATACGCTTTGTAGCTCTTCTTGTAGCGATTCCTGCTGGGTTCTGTCATGATATGCTGAAATGTAGTCTTCTTTTCTCTCATCCTTCTGCTCAGCCCTAGAAGAATGTGATCATTTTGATGAGACTTTGTGAAGTTTTTGACAGAAAATGCTAGCAATTATTGCATTATTCAATTCCTTGATTAGAAACTGGTCTTGGGCCATTAGCAACATGCTCATTTAAAAATACTTCTGTTTTTTAAATGATGTTGAGTTGCTTTCACCTAAGGTCTCTTAGTTATTTTGAATGTGCATACCATACATTGAAATTATCAGCCCCATGTATGGACAAGGCTGCATGAAGATGCCTTGCTCTACTTTCCATAGTCCTCCAAGACTACCCCAGAAGGCTTTGCACACTCAGATAAACCCACATACATCTATGTCCCATGCCAGGGCACCCAACACATCAAATGACCAGGAAATAGCCTTACATATTTCTCTGAAGTACCCTTTGTCCTGGCTTCTAACTCCATAACACTCCAAGGCTGTATGTAGCACAACATTTTAGAGTTTTTCTTTCATCTCAGAGATGTGCACAGCATCATTTTAAGAAGCAAGTTCATGTTTTTTATGTCTTCTCGTTATCTACCCGCAAGTAACCAACAATTCTGCCTTTCTTGTAATCCAGATATTCTCTTTTATAAATTTCTGGGTTTAAATAAATAAATATTTTTTGTAATTCTGCAGTCTAAGTACTATATTAATTTGTACATTGCTGTCATCTGAGAGACGAGGATAATGAGGGCTTTCAGTGCTGTTACTCATTTGACATTAAACATTCCTCAAATCCATTCCCATTAAATTGCAGTCTATTGCCAGAGATGTTCATTTCAGATACCGTATGCTTAGTGAAAATAAATGTATATAATTGCTTGGTTAGCCAAGTATCCTTTAGAAAAGAAACTCAGAAAAGTGACATGGAGAATTAAGATTTTTCAGAACTGGTGTTTGTTTGTTTGTTTCCAAGACTACAGAAGCAAATCTCTTGCTTTGGGGGTTAATTTTTCTTGTGCTACCATTAGCTTTTCACTTAGCCAGTATTTTTTTGGCTTATGCAATGAGCCTCAACAATGCTCTAAGAGAGTGTGCCTGCAAGCTGCAAATTTCTCCCAGATATGTGTTCAGTTTACAAATCATATCCTTTTCTAGTTGATGATACTTATGCCTATTTTAGGTGCGTGTGTTTATAACTGACAACTCCCACTGAGTTATTGTGTTGTTTATGGTATTTCAGCTAATCCCAACTCTGAGGGAAGATTTTACTTGAGCGTTCTTATTATATCCCAGGCTTCTAAGAGGTGACTGGGGGACATAAAGCCCCATTGGGAAGAGCAGTGGGTGGATATTTTTTCTTCCCTTGGGAACTGTTGGGCACAGGGAAAGACCATTCTAGAGAGCACAAGTGATTTGCAGTAGTAGTTAGGTCTCTGCTGCAAGGTTCAGCATCAGAGGGGATGTAATAAACATCTCTCTAGGGCTTGGAGAGTACTAGGCAGAATTTGCTTTAACTCAGAAATTCAGTGGAAAAGAAAATCATAGTGAACAGGCAAGAGTTGTTTATGATTTTTTTTTTCCAGTTACTTCTCCAGGCTTCAAGTTTTAAATGCATTGGCCTATATTCTGACATATTAGAAGGCCCTATTTATTCAAATACAACTCATTCTAGTTTGATTTTTTTCATCTTTCAAAAAATGTAAAGTGCAGTTGCCCAAAGAGGAATGACTGCATAGACCCACCCCTAAGTTCAGGGCAATTTGTTGTCCAGTACCAATGTGACAGTTGTTATCTCCATCTACCAATGTGCAAGCCATCTCCTGTATTCAACTATTGAGCTCAATTTTTTATTTTTATTTTTTAATTTCTCCATGTCTTGCATTTCTCTTTTTGAGCCTCTAGACCTGTTCTTGAATGACTTTAAGATACCTAAAATATATTTTATTTACTTTTTTCTGGTTATATGCAAATAAATACATCTATGTTACAAAAAATATAGCAATGAGTTCTGATAGATTTTGATTACCCTAATACTATTCATCAGCTTCCTTCCCAATCTCTGATTGATCTTCCTGCAAAACTAGTTAGTGTTGGCAGATCTGAGACTGCTACACCACTCTCAATTTGTCCATTGTCTGTTGAAGAATTTTCCCTGATAGGTGCTTGATACAGTTGAAAAAGTTTGTATTCCTTCTTTAGCTCAGCTGGAGAAACTCTCCCACCACTGTGAAGCAAAAAAAGAGAACTCAAATTCTTTTCTGCAGATTTTGCCAGCAAAGGCCTGTTGTATGTAACTACTGGAGTCAAACCCTTGGTAGCAACTGCACTAGTGAGCTGGGAATTACGATGTGTACTTAGCAATCAGGGGCCTTCACTATGCTGCCCCCAGTCTGCTGTAAAGATTTTCTAGCTCTATTGCAGAACGAAGTTCACACCTCCCTCAAGAACCGGTTCAGTTTCAGTGGCTTACAGTTAGAGATCTTTATCATAAAGAAAAGGAGTAAGTTAAAAAGAAAGAATCTTTAAATAGGAAAATAAGTTTATATTCCTTGAAAATAATTATTTACCAAACTAATGAGTAACCATCAGTGGGAATAGTTTCAGTAACTTAGATAAAACATCTTCAGATTTTTTTGATGACTGGATTGTATCTGTCCTGTTTATTCTTTCAGTGTTACAGAGTATGAGGCAGTGGGACCTCTGAGTAAATGAAGCGTTGAGGATCAAGTTGGTGAAACAAAGCTTACCTCCTACCTTTGTGAAAATACAATTTAATTTACTTCTTTCCTGTTGGCTGAAATAACACAATATCAAGAAATCAAGTAAGTTTAATTTTATTATTTAATTGATTTAATGAGTTCATCCACTATTTCATTACCGTTACACTTCTGCATGAAAAATAGGTTATTTTTCTCCCTTCTTTCATAGGGAATAGCATTTTTTTAATCTCTGTGTACAGACAGAGGTTCTGAAAATAACTATTTAAGCAAAAGCCCACCCTTTGGGGAGTGTTGTATGTTCAATATTAAGGAGTAAAGTTAGTTTACAGCTGGAGCACTTCTTTCACAGGTGTTACAGGGAGAGTAATGAAAATCGTTTATTAGCAGCCAAGAAATCACATGTGAAGGTAGTTCTTTGCTGAGGGTGAGTCAAAAGATGAAAATTATTTCTGTGTTAGAATTTCTTTGTCATACATACAAATCCACATGCAAAGACCTTTCTGACACCAATTTTTAACCTGATGAATCTTTCTATTTCTTTGCAAAACTCCTGAGAGCATTACAGCTGGGCAGATGGGTTACCCTTCGCTCAACAACAATAAACCCAGATCCTCCTCCTAAAACTTAAGCTGTTGTTCCCTATCACCTGTGCTAAGCAAGTTGAATTTGTTGGGACGTAACTTAAATGAGCTTCAGATGGCACCTGTTGGAGTGTTGGTATAATAGAATGATTTACAACAGTTGAGGTGGTCTAATGAGGTTTCTTTCCACGCCCTTTGTACTTGCCACCAGGCTGCTAAACTATGGGTGAGAGACCTATATTGAAATCCTTTTTGCTGGAAAAGAAAAGAGGAAATAAAGAGAGGGAGAGGGGAAAGAAAAAGGGTGGGGTGGGGGGCAAGGATTTTGGGGGCTTTCTGAAGCAGAAAGGTTGCACAATCTTTAATGGTAGCCAGGCAGGCGTTTAACAGGTTTCCTGAAGACCAGAACGAGTTTGTGACTGGGTGTAAAGTAAAGCTGAGACGGTAAGTACATGTACTTATTTATGGTCTAGCTGTTTGTGAAATCTAACATTAAATGAAAATGGTATTGTGGAAGATGTACTGCGAAGAGGCTTGAACTGTCCTTTCACACCTCACACCTTTTTCTTCTTTGATTTGATAACTTTCAGCAACAAGTGGAATATGTGCTCTTTCTTTTAGTCCTACACAGGAGGGGGGGAGCAGCTGGTGAAATGGAAATGAGGAAAGAGTTTGTCTGAATGTCTGGAACACTGATGGGTTTTCTTTGCTATGGTCTGGTGACATTTTTTTGTTTTTGCAGAGCCTTTTTTTGAAATGCTTGTGTTACGTGCATTTTAAAGTTTCAGAGTATCCAAGTCCTGCTCATTATTGAAGAAGTTGCATGAGAGAGATGTATGTTTAACAAGTTTGTGTTGCATTGGGCATGTGGGACAAATGGGTTTGGTAGTTAATAGCAGCCTGCTCTTGCACAAAAGGTGTATCACTGGTGTGTGAAAGAGATCCTTTCAGCTATATGTAGCTGTCTGGATGGTGTGCTAGTTGCGTTTAGCAAAGTCACAGTGGTGATGTTTCAAAGATGCTTGTGTCTGGAAACAGTTCTTAAAAATACATCTTTGCAAGAATCTGTGCTAGTACTTTCTTTTTAACACTAGCCTTCATCAAGGAGTTCTGGTTTGGAATCAGTAAAAATATTTTGTAGATAGCAATCTTTTCTTTGCAAGATGTGTTTGAAACCCAACTTCCAAGGAAAAATAAGGAAACGTCCGTATGTGTGAAACACTATAGCCTCACATACCAGTGCCTCAGCTCATTGAAGTCAATTCTCTGACTAGTGTTGCTCAACATTTTCATGCGTTTAAACTCTTCTTTTGTTTTATGTGCATTATAGCTCTATAACATGGTTAGCAAATCACTGTATGTTGAATTATCTTTGCTGAAGGTTCATGTGGAAAGGAAGACCATAGTATTAGACTAGTACTACTCTAGGTGGAAGCAAGTTTGAGCTTCATGACGGTGCTATCATCTGCTGCAGTGCTGTCAGTTCCCTCAGTGGGAGAGCTGCCCTCATTAACACAGCTTTGAGCCTGGAGACAGCACAAAGCGTTTTCAAATGGTATCAGCTGACTAGAGTTAGTTCATATAAATCAGTGGGTAGATCATAAAGTTCCTGCTGCTGCTCATTAATTAGTGAAGTTAGCTACATCTTCCTGCACGTAACTCATATTTCCTGGTATTGTAAGTGTCTGTGGTGTGTGATGGTTTTACTGTTCTCTGAGGACAAATTTTAACGAGTTGTACACTGGAATTTCTTATGGCAAACTAAAGGTGTTTTGCATGCGTTTGATCAGTTTCTGTTTAAGGGTAGTCTGGTTGTGCATCCAGCATTTTCCTTAGAAAAGCTCATGCATAGTTGGCTTGTTTGAATAGTCTACTGCTGTAGCATCTTGAAAAAGTTTAAAAGAAAATGCTCTTAGGAGTGTGAATATTGATGCTTGTTTTCACAAGCATGAAAGCCTTCTTGAAAGGTCAGTCTGAAGCATCATTGCCTGGTTTTGTTTGCCTTATTTTTTTCTCCCTAGCAATAGCATTTCATGCAACAACGTTCTTTTACTGTGAGTTAGTCTTATACCTTGACTGTTTCCCTGATATGAGTGAGTTTATGATGTGCTAATGGCATTTCATGTTTTGAAGATGTTGTATGGGACAGAAGTAGATTTAGTCATTTTGTTGTGCACTGGGTAAGTGGGACAGTCAGGTTTAGAACTGAGTAGTAACACGTAGCACTTCCATCAAACAGTTCAGCAATTTACTGTTCTCAGCTTTGCCATCAAAGAGCCTGTTACATGCTCTTGTACCTGAGATAAAGTTACACAGTTAAATGTGGTTTTAAAATTAAACTGTAAACTTCTCACTTTTTTTTTTCCACACAAATAATTTACTATGTTTTCCTTTGTCTTTTTCTGCTATAATGATCTGTTTTTGAAAGCCATATTTATTGTTATCAATTAAATAGAAACGGGTGATAATGGTAAATACTTTCAAAAATTTAGACGCATGGTTGACGTATCTATCTTTATAGCAATATATAGGTAAAAATTCTTACCAACTCTGACTGCTTTACACATTTAGCTTTCATGCCCCGAGACATAATCATCTCCCTCTGGTTTTAATAGAAATTTCTATAAACAACAAAAAAAAACCACAAGAATTTCACATTTCTTTTTCACTTACATGGGAAACCTGACAGACAAAAGTCTGTTTCAGTGCAGCAAAACTTATCTGTGGTATTGCATACAAAATGCATAAATACCACAATTGCCACAAGCCTCTTCCCTTGTCTACTTTAATCAAAAGGCTTTTGATAATGTGTGTTAAACTTAACTTGAAACTAGAAAGCACTTTTTTGTAGGTACCTTGAACATTGATTGGAGCAGAATTAATGCCACAGTGATGCAGAACACTCATGAATTTTCTTGGTTTAGAAAGTAGGGTTTACAATAGGTAGAAGAGCCAACTATCTTTGCCTTGTTGAAGACACGTTGTTTGGAGAATATTGAATTATAATTTTTTCTAAAGTGTCTCAGCACGTTCAGACAGATAACTGATGCGCAACTTTGAGTGCAGTTTGACTTTTTGACAGAAAAATCAAACTCACTGCTGAAGCTCATTTCTTTCTTCAAAAATTGCATACATGAGTCATTAGCACCTTTAACAAGCTGGAAGATCTCCAAATCTATTTGGTCAATAACTCGCAGCTTCAGAGTACTCCATTAATTTCTTTCAGGTTCTTGATGATGTGCCTCTCACAAAACTGATGAGCATGTTCACAGCTCTTTCACTTAACAATGGGGCATATGGTATGATTTGTATTTGTGAATTTCTTTGCTATTAGCTCTTTGGAACAATTTTAACTTTCTTTAAATGTGATGTTTTGTCTGGAAACGTAAAGAATTTATTGGTGAAAGTACAGTATTGGTGAATGTATTTTAGCAGAATTTGTGTTTAAGACAGCAGTAAATGGAGGTGGCATGGTGCAGTACGTGTTCTTAGCTTGTTGATGGATAGTACCTCTCGTGAAAAGTCAAAGCAACAAATGTATACATTTGTACATATACATCTACTACATGTATGGTATACTACAAAATGCTTGTGGGATAGCTTTTCAGCTGTGGAATTCTCTACACTGGTCCCAGAAGTTACTGCCTTCTAGGAGGGATTAAATTTACCACATACTTTTTTTTTTTTTTTCTTTCTAATGATATAATTGCATGATGACAAATGGCCAGTGACTAAACTGCTTAACAGGAGATGGAAGCTTTCCCAGCAGATCAGTTGGATCTAAACTTTCTTGAGAAAGTGATCTTTCAGCAAGACCAAGAATTACCAAGAATGTAAAATAGGGGAGGCTAAAACAAGGAAAAAATGCATGTAAACAGTTAACCGGGGAGTAATCCCATTGTCCTGAGTCCCAACCACATTTTAGACTGACAGAAACTACAATGCTGTTTTCAATAATTAACAAATAGACAAGAATTAAGTTAAAATAGCTTATGACAGTCAACACCTGCTTGTGGCTGCTGTATTTCCAAGCCTAGTTTTCCTGAAAGACCCCGTATTCACCAATATTTGCTCCCACTGAAGATTAGAGACTACTACCATCAGTTACATCCATAATGGGCATTTTAGGCATATGAAGTATATTTGTGCTTGGATGTTATGAGAGCTTGAGCTGAAGGATACACATGAGAATATAGTTCATCTGATCTTAATAGTTATGTTGATTTACTCCACCCAGGGAACTTTTACCTGGCTTATACTGTCTGCAGCACTCTGTTAGGTACTGTTGGTACAGCTGCGCTACTGAGGGAGAACTTAACTTAGGATTTTTCCCTTGGCTGTATTTTCCCATTGCCTCAAGTAAGTCATAAAGGTTGAATTGTATAGTTATTCTTCAATTGGAAAAAAAGTTCCTTAAAAAAAAAAAAAAGGCAGGGGATAATTTCCCTGCTTCAGTGTTGCCATTGCAATGATCAGGCAGCAATAAAATTCTTCTTTGTAATTGTTATTATCATCTGGTGATGGGAGCCTTCTGTTCCTACAAGCTGCTAAACTTCCCTTTTAAGTACTGCCTTCCGGACCCAAGTTATGCACTGGGTCTAAGTGGAGGGGAAAAACTGGGGGGAAATAAATGCAAAACTGATTTTGGGAGCCTTAATACCCTTTATTAAAGTTTGTTGTTGTTTTGTTTTGTTTTAAAAACATAAAACAATCTTGAAAAATTGAATTATCTACTGAATATTAATTATTACAATACAAAGAAAGGAAGATATCTCTTAATGAGAGATCAAAGTACAGTGTTTTGGTACAAATTCTGCATGAAAGCTATTTACGTTTCACTGAAGTTGCATTGCCTGTATTTCCTTTGCACTACTGTGCGTGAGATGAGCTATGCAGGTGACAGCACAACTGATGCTGTATGATCAACGATGTGATTCATAAGGATCTTTCCCTGTTTAGACAACTTTGTGAATGTTTTGTGTCCTGTAGTCTTAATGAAACAATCAAAAACAAAGAAAAAGATTAATTAGATTGAGAGGTTTTAGGACAAATGCAGAAGTTCTGAAATACGTAAAACTGGTCTGAGGACGAGGAACTGAACAGTTTGGGAAAAGGATGGAAGCAATGTGCTTGTGCTTGTTTTATTCCCGTACAACACGGGAATAAAAAAGGCCTCATGTAACTCTGATAAAATATTGAGACTCATGCATGCTTCATTCCTAGTCAAGTCTTGGAAAATAATATTTTGAGTTAAACATGCAGCTTCAGGTGTCTTGTAGAAGGTGATGGTGGTGGTAGTTCACTTGGCGGTGGTAGTGTTGGC
Organism: Stictonetta naevosa; assembly: GCA_011074415.1. Lineage (NCBI taxonomy): Eukaryota > Metazoa > Chordata > Aves > Anseriformes > Anatidae > Stictonetta > Stictonetta naevosa. Next base: position 5,653,641 of record CM021703.1, read on the forward strand.
AGTTGACTAAAAAGCCACGTACAATGGGAGGATCAATAGTGCATGTTTTGGTAAACCTTAATTGTCGATATCGTATCTAATTCTTGGAATTCCTGAGCACCCTTCATTAACTGCTACTGGCTTGAGAAGTTACTGATGCATTAAATGGCTCTCTTAGATTATGGACAGACAAGGCCAAATCCAGATTAAAAACAGAGAAATGACTATTGAAGACAGCTCTTGCATATCTTCAACCAGCACAAAAATTGATAGTAAATGATACTGTCACTTCTGTCTAGTTTGAAAAATCTGTACTTACTGGGCCATCAGCCAGGGACTCTTAGATCTCAGAAGAAAATTGCAACTTGGTCTACAATAGGCAGTATGTTAATACATGCTGCTTGACTGCTTGTTTAATGAAAAAAAAGTATGTTTTTCAACTTGCTACCTCAGCTCTTCTAGACCTCATTGGAAAACTGCAAGATCAGCAGTGTTTAACCACAGCTACTCCCCCCAAAAAATCAGGTGTACTTTTTGTCATGAAAACATTCCTATTGCTTAGAAATACATTTCAGGATTTAGTTTTTCTATCTTTAATTTTATTTGAGTAAGTGAAAATAAGAGTGCATTTATTTATTTACCATCTGATATGAAGTATTCTTACAAAAATAGAAAGTAAACTTTAAATACCAAAATAATTTTTTGACCTCATTGGATCATTTCATGTAGGCTTACTGCATTAGGGATCATATTTTAAATTTTTTTTTTTCTTATTGCAAGGTGTTCACCCCCAATCTTTAAATGTTTTTAGTCAATTTCATGTAAGGATACTTTTTAGTATGCAACTGAAGTAATTCATAATTAATAAACCAAAGTAAAATGTTTTCCGTATTAAGCTGATAACTGGGCAATTGGTACTTTTTTAAAATGCAGAAAGGTATTTTATGGGAGAAATTTGATTAAGGGTCAGGTTGTCATGGACAAGGAAATAGCTTCACAAACTTGAAACACTCCAGTTCACTTCTGTCCTATGTAGCTGTAGTAAAGGGGAGATGATGGTGCTTCACATAGGGACTGCATACATAGTCAATAGCCATACCAATGTAAACATTTTGCCACTGTTTATAATGCAGCAGTATGAGATTTTCTTAACTTAGATTTCTTAGAACAGGGAATATTTAATGTTTTCCCAACTAATTAAGACAAAATGTCTTCTTTTAAGCACTGAACAGCTGTATCTACCCAAACTGCATTATATGCTAATTAATCATATGTCTTATAGTTAACTTATACTGTATTAAAAAGAATAAAGGAAATAATTACAGGATATTTTCTTTGACTATTAAATAATATTAGTATTAAAGCAGCTTGCCTTATTAAAATAAACAAATGGATTTGTGTGACTACAGCTTCATAAAATTCATGCTGTGAACAGAAATATGTATGAAACCAGGAGCATAGTTGGCATTGAGATTTGCTAAACAAAGAACTAGGTGGTTAAATGGGTGACAAACTGAGTGATACACAAAAAGATCTTAACTGTATCACTCAGAATTTGTGCATATTCTTCCTAGCATATACATCTGTGTGTATGAATATGAATAAACAAATTTGGATAAAATTTCATTGCAAGATTTGAAGATGGAAAACCAGAAGATTCACTGAGGAGCTTGGGGCTCTGCGAGGTTTGAAGCGGTCCATGAGGTCCCGGGAAGATGCTTGCAAATGTGCATTCGCCCCTTCATTCATTAAGCAGTTTTATGGGGCAGGAGCTACTTCAGATACATCTGGCAACTACAGTGATCATCTTCAACTCTTCGACTTGGAAATTGACATAGTGAAGAGGAAAAAAGTAACCTACATCTGGAGTGTGTTGTGTTGTTATACTGCAAAACTAGATGAGCCTCCCTTGAAACTCATTTGGAAAGCTTTTAATAAGTGCAAGCAAAAGAAAAACAAAAAACACCAACAACAAAAATCAAAAACACACACACAAAAAAAACCTCTGAGTTTTGCTGAATTTGTTTTCCACCATTTACTCTTGGAAACTTTATTTTTTATAAAAGACACTGGATTTTATACTGTTGATTTAGTCTTGTGAACATGTTAATGGAGTAAGATTAAGGAAAGCAGTTTTAATAGACAAAGGAAATCAATTAGTCTAGGATGCCATTTTTGGCCTCTGGGTTTGATCTAGAGCAGTGTAAATGGCTGATTAGTTATGAGGTGGGAGGGAAGGGCAGAGATCAGTCTTTAACAAGTTCACACTGTTTACCTGGCACCACATGATCTCTTATTACATATTCTCTAGGAAGTGTTGGAAGTATTTTAAAGCCACCATCTAATTTGTCTGCACTTGTTTTGAACACTGGATTAACTGAAGCTATCTGACTAACTGGCACTACCTATACCAAGATAGTTGTCTTCTACAGTTGCTCACCGTATTTCAGAGGATGTCTTTACGCATCTATAACTTGACTTGCTTTTCTTCCAGACTTGTAAAATTAAATTTTGCTTGGATCCTACTGGGATAAACCTATTCTAAATAGACCAGAAATGTCTGGAGAAATCTTTAATTTTTAAAAATTTATTAAATATAAAATCTCTACAAATATATGAGCAGGTATAGGTTGTGCGTGTCTGTTTTTCTTTCCCCATCATGACACCAGATAATTAGGAGATAGCATTGTCTCATTTTTTTTCAGCTTTAGTTGTGGAGGCAAGAGTTAGGCTATCTAAACATTGAGTTTCCGAAATATGCAGTAATAAAGTTTTTGAATGAACCACGCATAGAGCTGTGAGTTGTCAAACCTTTTTGAGGTTGTTCTTGGCGTGACCACTTCACAAATTCCTCCTTTTGCAGGTGGTATACTAATATACTAAACCTCTGCTACATATCACCTTTTCATATGAGCTTTCACAGTGCCCACTAGCGTTTGTGTTTCTACCAGAACATTTAGGTATTTCTTTAATTTCATTTTCCATAGTGCTTTCTATTTTTAAAAGTATCTGAATAGTTATAAGAAATGTGACTGCTTGGTTTCTCCAGGGCTGTAAAAGGAGGCCAAAAATATCTGTAAAACATGTGTATTAAAAAATAAACAAAAAACCCCACCTACCCCCCCCCCCCCACACACACAAACAAAACAACAGCAACAAAAAAACCTTCAAATTTCCTACATTTGCCGGTGTCAAAGTCCACAACTACAAAAAACAAAGCACTTAACCAGACTGTAGACTGTAGATCTATTTGACCAATGGGAAGTTGTCTTATATGAAACGTGTTACCTAGACAGACAAACAAATGTATGTTTTCTGTAAGTTAGAGGAACAAGCCCAGTAATTGCTTAGCTTGGTTGGCTGAACTTGATGGTCATGATTAGACTGGAAGAAATGTTGGAGGGTATTACTGAGGTGAGGCTTGATAAATCCATATCTGCATCACTGCCCTTGCAGTAAGCTGTATTTATAGAAAGTTGAATGGTTGAATGGTGCTTGGGTGAAAGATGCTCATCCACTAATACAGTTTTTTTCCTCTCTGCTGATTAAGGTATTTTTAACGAACTCAAGCTAGCATACCCCTTAAAGTTTTGGTAGAGCTGTTTACATACTTTACCTCTGTGTGTTTACGTAGACATGTTCATGAGCTGCACTAGGCCATCTGCAGAAAAAAAGCTTTTCTTGGAGCAAGCATGGACAAATATTATAGTCCAGAAAGATGAGTGAACTGGGTGAATAACATACTTCTAATTTACTGTGCATGGAAAATAATGTCACTCTGAGCAATATGAAGAATTATTTGGAATCCAAGAAACACTTCTTCCCAAACAATTTTTCTTTCCACCTTACTACTTGGTTACTAAATAAGGTGCTTTATATGAAAATACTTTATTAGGAAATGTGCCTCTCTTCTGTTTTGAGCAGAAGAGACAAACTGAGTTTTCTGGAATAACTAAGTACGTAACAGTGAATTTGTCTTTTAGAGTAGAAACCTTTAGTGATACTCTAAAATTTGTAGTTATCCCGTCTTTGAACTTGTGCCTGTGCCCACTGAGTGTGTGACACTTTCACATCACTACTATTGTGAAGTAAATAATAAAAAAAAATCTTTCTGATGGATAGTGGGAGCTTTCCAACTGCTAAGGCTAATTATATCTGAAGGGAAGTTTAAAATCTTACTTTTAAGTGATCACGTGTCTCTTCTGAGGATGCTGGGACAGATATCTGGCTGATATAAATCAGTAGTGCTCAATCCAATTAACGTCATGAATGATATGTGGCCAGTAGTCACACTGATTAGATGGTCACATTTGTCAGAAAGAAAATGTATTTGGTAGCTTTCAGTAAAACACAAGTGTATGAGAAAGTTAACAACGAGCTTTAGCCCAGCTAGCTTACGTTATGTTTATTCATCAGACTGTTTTCTTGATCTTACCTGGAATTAGCAAGCACTGGAGTAGCCCAAGTTCATAGCACCGCTGTGTGCAGTGGGTGCTTGTTTAACTACTGCAGTCTTCGGCAACATACATTCTTTTTAAATAATAATTATTTTAAATCTTCTTTTACTTAAAACTGCAGAACAAATATCAGGATTTATTTAAATCAAAATGCATCTAAATTAAATCTAACAAAAAAAAAAAAAAAGAAAACCACCAGCCAAAATATGCAGTATATTCTTAAATGTGGGAGCTGTGCACTGTCACAACAAATTATAAATGTTAATTGTGAGCAATTCACTTTATTTGCATATTGCAATATTCAGAGATGAATTGATTAGCTTTTTCTTCCACAGTAAACTCTTTGCTGATCTGCAGCATCCTTACAATCCTTGTGTTATTAACAAATCTGTCTGTACTGTACTACTGCTCTGGATGTTGCCATCAGGAAAGCTTTAACTGCCTTGTGGTGATGATTAATCAAACTGATGGCATGTTGCATAGCTGGTGTATTAATTGAGACAAAGTTGCTGTGCAGAAAAGCATATAATAAACCAATTGTTTTTCACCACATCACTATTGAAAAGAAACTGCAGTTGATAGGAGAAGTAAGAGGAAACAATTGAGATTACTTGACTATACATATATATATTTATTTTTAATATTCCTGCTTTTATGGTCTCTTTCTTGGGAGCATGAGGGTGAAAGCAGAGACAATATATTACTCAGGAACATGTCTCAAAGTGGACAAACCTTTAAACCAAAAATTGCTGAGCAGTAATATTTCCTGTCCCCAGCTATAAAGAAGAAAAATCAAATGGTGCTGAATTTGCTAGATACAACAATGGTGATTCTGTGTAGCAATTCTTTTGTACAAGGAATTTACTTCAGAAGATTGTCAGCAATAGCATATCTGGATCATTAAGGCTATCGGGAGTTCTGTCCAAAGCAGCTTCTCAGGCTCAAGTTTACAATTAATCCAGGTAATGCTGATATGCTTAGAATAAAAACTATTGGTGAAATAAAATAAATAATGCTTTCAATGCAACTTTATAATATTGTATATAACAACACCTGTTTCCTGATGTACTCTCTTTATGTTCTCTGCAAGTAATCTGACTGTAGTTTGGGAACATCCGATCTACCAACTGTGTGTTTTATGATTTGCAGTATGCGCATCTGTTGCATGATATCTGGTGTTCCATGAGGGTGCCCAGTTTAAGCTTTTCTCTTCCACACTTAGGGCTTGAATACATGTATGTAATGGCAGTGAAAAGGCTAGTGCTAATGAACCTAATGATTTTTCCTCCAAAGCGAATGAGACAAAATTACTGAATAATTGGTGAACCTGGTTCTGCAAAGAAGGATCGATCAGCATAACCTCACTGAATGGCAAACCTGTATTTTATATATATCTATATATATACACACACAAAATATTTTTGGCCATAATTGAAGAATGATTTGCTCATGGGGAAAAACAAAACATGAAAGATGGAAAGGTTTTCAAGTGTGCAACCACTGATAATGACAGCATGGGTATATTGTGATACTATAACTACCTCATAACTAAATCCTCCTGTGTTTTATGTTTCTGGAGGAAAAAAAAAACAACAAAACACCTATCCACACTGAACAGCTATGCCCAACTGGAAGGTAGAGCGCTCAAGATGCTTTCCTAAGGAACATAAATAACAAATCTTTGATTCTGTGTATTATCTTGAATTACAAAATAATTCTTAAGCCAAAAAAACAACCAAAAAAACAAAAAAACACAAGGAAACAAAACAACAACAAAAAAATGATTATGCCATGAGTCTGCAAACAGGCTGAATTTTATTGGTCTGTAATTTTTTCTCTCAAGTTCCAGGCTTTAAGCACAGGATCAAATTTACATTTATCATCAATATTATAGTGTGAACAGGTCCCTGAACTCATAATGACAAATTGATCTGGCCTTGTATATTTTTTTTCCCATGGATTTATATTTTGAAACTAGAATTTTTCCTTTGTCAGCATGGCCTTAAATGTATCCATTAATGAAAATATGAAAACTGAATACATCTAAATTATGGAAGCTACTCTGCATGTTCTAAACTGTATTTTACTTAGTTAAGCTTAATGGATGTTCCTTAAAACTATTACTTTCTTGGCTCCCCATGTGTCTCATTTGTCTTAAGCTAGCTAAATCAATTATGCATGTCTTAATCTTTGACATAATCTATGAAGTTACCATTTCCCCAGGAATAGCGTATTTATCTTCATTTCTTAAAGATTATACCTAAATTTTCTATTACCCCGGGTTCTCAAAATTTACATATTTAACTGTTTTTTACCTCTCTGTATTTTCCTCTGACTTCAGCCTAAATGGAACATAAGTCTATCTTTTTATTACAAAGAAAGTAGCTTAACTACGAATGCATTTGCATTTCATTCACTATGCATATTCATCTGTTTACCTTGACCTAACCTGCTAATTTGTAAGGATACCACTATGAAAGTTGTAAAAAAGTGAAGCCAATGGGTTTTCCCTTTGCTAAAAAATGTGAGCTGTGTTTTGTCATTTGCTATTTTTTCAGTTACTGGCAAGTTACTTAAAATATAATGCTCCATTCATACCTTCATTATTGGAGGACTAATTTCTTGACTGTTGCTCTGTTTTCTGCTGCCCACATTGAAGTCTCCTGAGATGCCACATTGCTGTGATATTCTATGATACGGAGAAGCTGCTGAGCTTCAGTACAAAACTGAATTTTAATACCACTAGTGGTAGGGGCAGTATAGGTAACTTGATTCTTAGGAATTCTTAGGGCGAAATAAACATTTTTGTCTGACATTTCAACTGTAGAATGTGAGCCAAATGTTTCAACCCATTGCTTAGAGTAGCTGAAATTCTGTGTCTTGCCCCTAGAGCTCTCTAATACTTGAGACAGACATGATTACTATTTAGCTTTTATTAGAAATTTAAGTGGTCAAGGTCACATTTTGAGTAGGGATAGTGATTTTGATTTAAAGAAATACTTTGTTCTCTATAAATAACCTTTTAATAGCTTAATAATTTTGGAGATGCTGTATTTTGCTCAGTTTGATCCCTTTAGTGATGTTAACAATGCTAAATATTTCTGCTTGTGAAGAGGTCCTTTTGGATTTATGCCACTATGTAAGATGAGTTTTGGTAACAGTAGCCTGCCAATGCTCTTGGCTAAAAATACAATCAGATCTCTCTACTTGTAACATAAGTGCATATTTGCCAATTTGCTTTGGAGTCATTATGTTAGACTTGCTACTTGTATGCAAACCCCCAAAAGCTCTCTGAAATATTTAATTAATGCTGAATGAATCCTCTTTAAAATCAAGTTGAAATTTTTGATGGATCCTTAATGATGTTTGAAAAGTTTTGATCAACTCTACTTTTGGGGCAAGTCTAGAAGTACTTGCCAAGATCTGTCTAAAACAAATATCAACAGAAGACCTAGAAAATAGCCCTTGAAAATCTTACAACTGTTTTTCTTATTTGACTTAGTTTTGACAGGGTAGCTCTTATAAGACTGACCTTTCTGTTATGACTACCTAGGATTTTGAGATCTAACAGGAGAACATCTCAACCTTTTCTTTATGTTGTAATTGCATTTTGTGCAGAATGTGTAGTAAATGAGAAAGGTAGTTTCTTAGCTGTTGCTGAAGTGATGTTGTGCAAGTTAATTTGGGCCACATCTGAAAAGACCTGCTGCGCATCTTCAGTTCCTGTGGCTGCAATCACAGCTGAAGGTGTTGGGGATGGCTTAGACCAGACGGGTCCACCTGAGAAGTAATTACAGTAGTTGTTAGCTGAAATTCCTTTAGAGTTGCTCTCTGCAGCACTTCTAATCAATGTTGCTCTGTCCCTTTTCACGCAACTCTGTGGAATCCTTGCCTGTCTCTAGGACTGCTAGTTGTAGATTATAAACTGTTCTGGTAGGCCACAAGTTATGTGTTTGCTTATTTATTCATTTATTTACCCTATTGTTAAGCAGAAAGTTAAACATGGTATGCATGTCTAAATTTTGTGAAGCTAAAAATGTGCTGTTCAGTTTAGTGGCACTAAAGCTCCTCACCGCATCAGTAGGTCCTGGCTTTTAGATCAATTCTGAAATAAACCGGGTACTGTGCTATTGCGTTAACACTCCTGTGTATTAGAATGGAATCCTGAAAATGGTCCCAGAAAGGTAATGGGTGTGAGCTAGGCATCCCAGCTGCATTTTGTTTCCTATAATGTCAGGTAATCAGGGCACTATTAACAATTCATTGGGGATCCTTTTATTGTCGTAATTCCTAGGAAATGAAGCCTGGCTGTGATCCAGCCTAGAGGAGAGAGCTGAAGCGCCAAGGTTCTCACCCGTGTACCTCAAAGCCTTTATTGCCTAAACCAAATTCTAGCTGCCATAAACCTGCCTGTCTTCATTTATGTAATCTTGCTAAAAGCTTTGTTAATTGTTCTGAATGGAAGAGTCTTGTTACGTTATTTGGACCTCTGATGGGGCAGAGATTGCCTGAGTCACCTCCCTGACTGGTTTAAATATAGCCAGCGCTTTTGGAGTCCCTCCAGGCTTACAGGAATTACTGAAAATCAATTCTGAATCTTCAGATGACTCTCTTAATTTGTACTCTAAAGATTATTTTTAATCAAGAACTTTCCAAGTCATGATAGGAAAGGAAAAGAATTGCATGTCCTACAACGTGACTAATTTATACTAGGAAAAAGAGACTAAAATAGGAGCATTTATGGCTGTTAATATTATGACCTCGTGATAAGACTACTGACAGCTATTAATGCACTATTATCAGTGGTTTTCTTCTTACTGTTGTTTGATGGACTCCTCTGCCAGAGTTTAGTGTAGGATATCTTGTATTTCATATTTCTGAGTCTTTCCTGTTAATTAGATTTTCATTTGTTCCATCATTTCATAAAAACCTATGTTGAGTTATAAGGAAGCCAAGAAAACCATACAAAATGGAGTACTTCCATATTTGCAAGTTCAACATCTCAGCTCCTTTCCTGATGAGGAGATTTTTATTTATTTCTCAAGAACAAAATATGTTAAAAATTTGAGCTACAGCAGGAGAGTCCTGGGAGCTGTGGCTACACTGGTGCTCTCCTCCTGGTAAATCTTCCAAGGGTGGGTATGGATCCTGGTAAGAAATTTGAAGGCTTCAGGAATGGGCTCTTTCTTTTGGAAACTCAGGTTTTGCAGCAGGGTCTTGAAGTTCCCTTTTCATTGTGCTTCATATGAACAGCTTGACCTTGCTGCACATCCTGGAAGTTGGGAGCTTTTGTACAACAAGTAGCTGGACAAGTCGAATTTGGTCTTTTAGGCTGTTTTGTTAGCGTATTGTTTATCTACTTTGTACAATAGGCTGCTGTTGCAGTCTGAATCTTTCAAATGTAAAGGACAATGTGCTCTGTAAATTCAAATTTATTTCGTGCCTTAACATGAGCAGGGTGTTAGGAGTTGAGTGGATGGTCACAACTGCCCCAGAAACAATATATAAATTTGAAGTTTAGGGACTGGAACAAAGTACCTGTTATACGGTCAGTGTGAAGATCACTGGTGATCCAAATGGAGCTTAATCATGTGAATCCTGGAAATGGCTAGCTTCTGTTCATTTTCCTGAAACAGGCTCTGGATGATGTAGTTGTTTCTTGAAAACTCCACATCATTTGTTCCTTTTTTTTTTTTTTTTTTTTAAACTATACTTTTTCCCCTTTTCAATTGTTTCAGGAAAAAATTCCTCAAAGAAACCTTCATTAGCAGGGTTCTGAAAAAACACACTACACACACACAAAAAACCAACCAACCAACCAAACAGAACTCTAACAGCAGCGCCTCTCGTTCTGGTATCAGGGGCAGGAATTAAAAAATTAGATTCCAAGATTTTATAGAGAGCTATTGAGATATTAAGTAATACTAATGAACAACTTCATGTTTAAGAATCAAATTACAAAAATATTCTTTAATTAGGGTAAATAATTGAGGAAAAAAAGAAGTGCTCTGTTAGAATACTAGGGTGTAATAAAGGTGTTTATTCTGAACAAAAAGTACATTTCATTTGTAGAATAAAAAGTTACAAAAAAAAGCTTTATATTTTACTGTAATATTAGTGACATGACTGCAGTTTCAACACTGCCATCTGGTTTAATGCAGTTTCATTAGTCTAGCAATATAATACATTGCACATAGTGATAGCAAAATGAATAGAATAAGAAAATTAGAAGCATTGTGATGGACAGTATATATATTAAACTTTTTTTCCCACGTGTATTCATTTAATTAGTCAAATAGTGCTATATAACAATGAATGTGCTGTTAAAAAATCAGATTTGACCTCGTCTTGCTCTGAGGTCTGCCTGATTTTTTGCTCTCTCTCTATATATTAATTAACTGGTAGTCTGTGTGTGGTTATTTGTATGGCACTAAAACTAAAGAAATAAAATTGCTTGATCTCTGTGGCCATTTTTAATTAAAGAAGTCTTTAAAATAACCATCCTTATTGATACTTATAACACCATTCTATTCCAGATTTAATTATCTCAGAATGTTAACTTTTCTTAAAAAAAAAAAAAAAGGAAAAAGGGGAAAAAAAGGGAAAAAAAAGACCAGCACCATCACCAAAACCCAACCAATTCTTCATTTATTTGCTGTGTCCTGATGTGGACTGAAGTGGGCTTCATGGAACTCTGAAACTTTGAACAACTTTGCATGCACCATACTTTGCACCATACTTTTCCACCATACTTTTCTTTTTCTTTTCTTTTTTTTCTTTTTTTTTTTTAATGACGGAGCACAAATTGTGGGACTATGTTTTCATAGTTCAAATGTGTCATTCTTTGAGAGTCGGTGCCAAACTGGAACAGTGTGGAATTTCAAGTAATCTTTTTTTTAAAAAGCTAAATTGTACAACCTGTCTGCAGTCCAAGAACTGTAGAGCCCTCAGCTGAATTTCAACTGAATGTTTCAAACAGAAGCATTTGCTTTGGTATTCCTGTAAGAAGCAGGCATATAATGGCAGAGCTGCCCTGGAGATTTCTGCAGGGTAGCTAGCAGTCTGCCATTGTAGTCTTTTCTTGATGCACCAGAACTCTTCTCAGTATGATACAACTGATGGAATTAACCTTTCCTATGAAATGGTCTGTATAGATCTGAGAATATATTTCACACTAGATTGTATCTAGTGTGATTAAATCTAGATTAAATATATATTTAATCTTAAATTTAAACTTTAAATTAAATTTAATTAGAACTAGATTAAATCTATTAATTTAATCTATTAATATTTAATTAAAATTAGATTAAAACTAGATTAAATCTAGATTAAATATAGATTTAACACATCTATAAAATAGAACATACATTGATTTTAATATTGTAGGTTTTCTTGTGACAGGCAGTGAAGGAGTGTTAGCATACTCTTACGTGTTAGCAATGCTTATGTTTATACCAAGAACTCTAATGCATTTTCCAAAACGTCACTGAAATTTAAATTTTTAATATTATAACTTAAGCCTGTAAGTATTGATTGTTCTGAAAATGTGAAAAGCAGATCATTTGAATACATGGTGGGTGGTTAGGATTTTCTTAGAGTACAGATAAGGCATTGAAAAGGATTGCGTTAAAGGACTGGGTGTGCGTGAGTGGGATGCAATGGAATGATTTAAGTGTTTTATCTGAACACCACAAAGCAAGAAATATCAGAGATGAAATGTTTTTTCTTTTGTAGCGTACTTCCTTTATGTCTATTTTATTTAATTAGAAACACAGAATGATTAATTGATTTGGTTTAAGGGGGGAGGGAAAATGATTGAAAAGAGAATCTTTGCCTTTTTCTGTTGTCTCTAAGCTTAGTTGCTGCACAACTGAGACTGTAATGTGATATTTCCTTCCTGCATTTTATATAGATAATTTTGAATGTTCTGATTCTTTCTGCCACTTGAAAATAATAACTACATTAAATACCCTAATCATTAAATAATTCAAAGACTTTATTTTAACTCTAATTTAGATCCCTTTATGTTGGATTATAACCTGTCATTTTTCAGCGTATAAGAAAAGGAACATTTTTTTTTTAGGGTTATTAATTTTTTTCTCTAGGATAGACATCTTCTCAAAAGTACTTTCCTGTTGTGTGAAATAGTGGAAAGAAAAAAAAAAAGTATCAGAATAAATCACTGAAATATGGAGCTATTGTGGGGTTGTCAGTCACAGTCATTAGATTTTTCTTAAGGACCCGGTAGAGGAACAGGAATCTAATCGGGTAACATACATAATAACTTGAAAAGAAAAACAATCAACAAATAAATAAATAAATCAGGGGAAAAAAAAGTACAAACCAAGCAGCAACAACAACAAATCTAGTGTTTTATCCCAAGGGTGAAGTTTCAGGAGTGAGGCAAGGCTTACTGCTCATTTTACCTTTTCCCTCTGCCTAAGCACTCACTGCACAAGCTGGAAACTATTTACTACTTATCTTCTTCTGGATCATATCAGGGAGCTTAATAAGGTCAGAAACCAGCACAGCAAAGGCAAAAGCAAGACTGGGAATGAAGCTGAGGTGGGAGGGATGGCAGCTTCTTAGAGACAGCTAGTTGTTTCACTGCAACTCTTTGACAGAGGCGCTCTCTCCTTCTCTCCTATGTCATCTCTTCAGATGTTGTCTCTGCCTTGTTTATGAGTGGCCAGCCTCTGGTTTGGGTCTGGCTGCTGACCTCCAGCACCTTGTAGGACCTGTGAGTGTTCACATCACTCGTGGCAATGACAGAACATAGCATAACACAATGCTGGATGTTCTTCCAAAGCTTTTCTCCAGTTGTGGCCTTGATTGTATAAACAGGCAGTATTTCAGTTTAATCTGTTGATTTCCTTGCAATTAATCTCAGTTTCCTGATAAATCAATGAAAAACGTTGAGGCAGCCATTGAGAGAATATATGAAGGAAGGGTACAGTGTGTTTGTGCTTTTTTTTTTTTTTTTTTTCCCTGCCCCTAACTCTTACGCATCCCAGAACTTTAAATACAGTCCAAAATAAAACAACTTGTTTCAACATTCAGTAATATTGATCACATGCATAAAGGAAACAGTACTATTTGCTTTCCTGGACTACTTTACAAGTTGTTGCCATATTTGATGAAAAAGAGAAGAAAAAAAGAAAAAAAAAAGTCAAGGGGCAATACTGCAATGTTGGCTTGTGGCAGCTGAAGCTCTCTGCCTTTGTGAGCTGGAAAGAATTGTACAGAAGTCAAGCTGGTGCATCAGTGTGAGTGTACTGTAAGAGGTAGGAGGAGCAGAATAGAAGACATGAGAACTAATAAACAATGGGATTAGAAACAACTGTTAGTTATTTCTAACAGCAAAGGAATTCAATTGCTACAAGGTGAATGCTGGTTTCTCTGTCTAAGATATCCTCAGTGGACAGCTACAGAAATGTTATCTGTGCTCTAGCTGGACATAATGTTCCCCTTATGCTTTGTCTGTGCCTTACAATTGTGATAAGTCTTTATCTCGGGGGATGAAGGGTAGGGGTGATGTTGTCCATTTTCCTGATGATTCCAAATAGTAATCTTGAAGATGTCACAGGCATCTGCAATACCTTTAACTGGAAATGTCATGTAAAAAGCACAGCTATTTGTGTCCAGGTAGCCTTCCTCTTTTTGAATGAAGACCTTCTTGAAACAGCCTTGAAACAGTGTTTTTTTTGTTTGTTTGTTTGTTTGTTTGTTTTTTAAGAGGTGGGAAAGAATTATGGTGAATTTGTTGTTTGTGTGTGGTTTTTTCTGTGTGTTCATTTTGTTTCTCCTAACTGCATAGCTTATGTTTTAATATGTTCTCTTAGTCCTGTTTATTTGGCAGGGAGATGCACTGTTGCATGCATTAAAAAAAAAAAAAGTATGAAAGGAAATAAATCACAAAACATCAATACAAAGCTTACTCAAGACTGGTTTGAATTGTGCCTGTATCTGAGCATGACGGACAGGTAAAAAGTCCCATGAGGATGAAGGTAATGAGGAGTAGGGAGCTGGAAGTCTGGAGAAGGGCTGTGTGAGCCTGGGGAGGTGTCCCTCCCTTCCCGGCAGCTCCTTGCTCTGCACCCCAGCTCCTGTAGCAGTAATGAGCACAGCTCTCACAACGTTACGGTTGTCCTGTGCCCTCAGCTAGTAAGCTGAAAGATGGCCTTTGCCTCAACTCTAAGCTAAACGTAGAGTTCAAGTAATACTTTGGAAACAGTGAATTTGAGACCTCAAAGAAAATGGGTATTTCTGAGGGTGCTGTGCTGTCTTGTGCTGCTTCATCAGCCGTGATCATCTACTGCTACTTTTTTTTAGCAAGGCAGAAGAAAATCTATTCTAATAGCTTTTATTGTACTGATTTTGCTGATTCAGTGATTCTATCCACAAAGTAATTTGAGAGGGACATTAAATTGGGTGGAATTTGAAGGATTTTAGCATTCTAAGCCTCAGCCCCTCAGGCTTCACACAGAATGAAACACATAATCAGCTTTCAGTAAGCACTCATTTTCATTAATCATAAACTGTAGGCAAAGTTGGAGCTTACAAATTTAGGTCTTTTCTTGTTGTTTCATGTTAATGACTATTATCTCTTTTTCCTATTGTATGTGACACTCTCACAACTGTGTTAGCACAGATGGTGAAAATCCCCAGCAGAAAAGTAATCAGCATTTGTGAGCATGATGCACTCAAAATAAATGACAGAGGAGGAAAAATGCGTTGCTTAGGAAATTAGAAAGCAGATTAAACTATAATAATGCATGTAAACACATCCAGGGAAGTAGGCTGCAGCTTTGTTTTTGACACAACTGCAACTTCAATATATGTAACCTTCTGCTGAATTTATTGACAGGACAGGGAAGCAAGCTACATAAAAATTGGAGAGCAACTAGTTGAATACCAATAATTTACAATGCTTTTATTTAAAGCTTGTCATAGTGAAGTGAACAAAAAATCTATGGAATAGAGTGTCCTTTATTTAATTATCATATTTTGACTGAAATATAAATGCAAGTTGGACCTATTCAGAAGCACTTCCCTTTGGTAACATGCATATTGTATTAACTGGAGCTACCAGCAGCCTTTAATTTAAACTCACCATATAACGCTGACTGCTTAACCTGGAAACAGTAGACTCAGTACCATTCATAAAACACATCACAGGGCTTATGGGACTGCAGCCCTTGGCTTTGCATAGCACTTGAGTCACCACCTCTTTCCTCTTGACAAACTAAGCAACGTATTGCTAATTACTTTGAATTTCAAGACCCATATTACAAAGATAATTCCCGAGTGAGCAACTTAAATTATTATAACCTGTCACCTGTTCCTTAATTTTGGTAGCCATAGCCTAAATTAAATGCTGAAACTGAACTCATGATGCAAACTGTGGGCTCAATCTAAACATCATTAAAGCCTAAAGCTGAAACTTTTCAAAATAAGAGTTTTTGTTTGTTTGTTTGTTTGTTTGTTTGTTTGTTTTTTCCCCTGTATGTTTCCCATGGTGCATCCTCAGATTTTCTCAGTATTGGCCCACTGTCTGACTGTTGGTTGGTGGTTGGTGTGGAAATTGCCTTTATGGTCATTGGTCTGAGGAAGCAGGCAGTATGGTAGCAAGGAGAAGACAGGTGCTTCCCCTGGGTCTGGCATGAAGTCTGGGAGTTTTGTTTCACAAGGAGTAATGATCCACTTATTTTCTAAACTATTGGGGAATCATGCTTCAAATACTTGTCATTTTATACCATTGATGCTATTGTAGAAGACATAATTTGATTCATAATTTGACTAATTTCTGCAGTTTTTGGTAAAGTGCAGTTGAAGTGCGCTTGATCAGCAAAAATAAATGGACTGATTTTAATCACCTTGAGAGATGTAACTGTAAGACACAGTTCCTATTCAATATTCAATCCAGTATCTTCTCTCTCCTGCCCCAAAAATTCTATACTAGATGCATCATGTTTTCTTTTCTATTTCTGATCTGCTTAAATTGCCATATGTGACTGTGAAAGAGTTAATAGGCATACAAATGATGGATTTAAGATGCCTCTTGGAATTTTGGTAGTGTATAGAGCTTTATAGGAAACATTTTTCTCTGCAGAGCCCACTTCTCTTCCCTTTTCAATATTTCAGCACTTGAATTCTTCTACTAGATTAGTATGCTTTCAAAAAAAAGGAAAAACAAACAAACAATTTTTTTTAAACAGTGTCTTGTAAAATGCTGGTTTTAAACAGTCATCCAATACAACAGAAAATAGAAAATTTGGCTTTTTGCTCTAATAGATGTTAAGTGGATTTGTACTCTCTTACTTTTATATAATGGCTTTGAATTATTTTGGTTTTAATACAAAACTTGTCTTCTCTTGGCAATTTGCTATCAGAAACTTGAATTTTTGAATGTATGATATAGCTCTAATCTTTTTGTCCAGGTACAGAGAGAAAATAGCCAGAATATGGGATTGTTGTAGCAGTGTCACAGCTATCTACATAAGAAGAGCAACTCACTGTTTCTCCTTTCTTTTTTTTCTTGAATCAGGCTGAATCTCATTGTTGAGTTGCTGTCTTCCAAACTGATGTGTTTTTTTCCCCATATGGCTTTATACCTTCTCATACTGGTATTTTTCCTCTTGAATTTGGGTGGTGCTACTTATTACGGTCACAGCATCACATCTTCCTGCAGTTTTACCTTCTTACCTTACTTAGCTCTCTGTAGTTTCTCACAAATCTTTCTTACAACTTAGAAATAGTCTCAGCATCCAAGACACAGTTGCACTGCTAAGCTGTATAAAAATGAACCCTTGGATCAAACAGGTATGTCCAAAAAGTTGTGATAAACATAAGTCAGGCTTGTCTTTGCTGGACTGTCTATTTTCAGATATGGTAAATCTGCTTCTTTCACTTCTTGATGAAGGGTCTCTCATTTATTTATGGATGACTTCAACTTTCTAGATGTAAACTAGGAGATTGCCAAAAAACAACAACAACAAAACAAACAAAAAAAACCTTGCTTATAACTTCTTGGTACAGGTACTGAGGGAGCTGACTAAGAAAGGTGCCCTCCTAGATTTGTTGCTTGTAAACAGAGAGGGTCTTGTGGGTGGTGACTGGTGGCTGTCTTGGCCAGAGCAACCATGAAGTAGTAGAGTTGAAAATCTTTGGTGACAGGAGGAAAACTGCCACCAAAACTTCAACTCTGCATATGCAGAGAGCAGACTTCAGACTGCTAGTTAGGAAGGTCCCCTGGGAAACTCCTTTTGAAGACATTGGGGTCCCTCAGTGCTGGTCAATTTCTAAGTACCACCTCTTAAGAGCACAGGAACAGGCAATTCGCACATGTCAGAAATCAAGCATGTGAGGCAGGTCAGCTTGGCTGAACAGGGTTCTTCCTCTGGAGTTTAAGCAGAAAAAGAAAGTCTATGGCTGCTGGAAGCATGGTTGGGCAACATGGGAGGACTACAGAGATGCTGTTCACCATTGGAAGGAGAATATTGATGTGGTTAAAGTTCAGAGAGCTGGCTGTGTTATTGTGAGACCTCTTTCACTTATTTTTCAGCAGTCTTGGGAATCTGGAGAGATCCCAAATGACTGGAAGCTGGCAAAATTGTTCCAATTTTCAAGAAAGACAAGAAAGACAACCCTGGTAATTACAGGCCTGTCAGTCTCGCATCAATGTTTGGTAAAATTATGGAGATTATCATTCTGGTAGTTACTGAAAAATACCTGAAAGACAATGCAGTCATGGGTCACAGCCAACATGGGTTCACAAGGGGACAGTCCTGTTTAACAACCTTAATTTCCTGTTATAACAAGGTCACTTACGGAAGCCAGTTGATGTAATCTTTTTGGATTTCAGCAAAGCTTTCGATATGGCTTCTCACACCATCCTTCTGGACAAAATGTCCAGCATACAGCTAGACAGATACATAATGTGGTGGGTGAACATCTGGCTGATGGGTTGGGCTCAGAGGGCTACAGCAAGTAGCGTTACATCAGGCTGGTGGCCAGTCACAAATGGGGCTCCCCAGGGCTCCCTTTTAGGGGCAGTTTTCTTTAATGTCTCCATAAATGACTTGGATGCAGGACTTGAAGTTTTACTAAGGCAGGTTGCAGTGGCAAGGGGCTGAGCTCTGCTCTCTGGGGACTGCAACAGGACCCGAGGGAACATCACAGAGCTGGGTCAGGCTGGGTGTTAGGAAAGGGTTCTTCACCATGAGGGTTATTGGGCACTGGAACAGGCTCCCCAGGTAAGTGATCACTGCCCTGAGCCTGCCAGAGTTTATGGAGCACTTGGACAATGCTCTCAGGCATAGGGTTTGGGTTTTGGGTGGTCCAGTGTGGAGCCAGGAGTTGGACTCAGTGATCCTTGTGGGTCCCTTCCAACTTGGAATATTCTTGATTACGTTCAATATCACTATTAGGTAATTCTAGATAGTCAGTATTCAAACACATAATATAGTGTTTGTGGTTGTCTTAGGGAAGGATCATAGTTTAGGTCTTTTTGTACCTGTGTGACCGGGTTACTTTGTACTTTAATAAATAAAAGCCAATTCAGCAAATGTTAAAGGCAAAAGTAAAGGATGCAACCTTGACTTCTTAGGCATTCTGGGTTGGTCACAGTTATTGTAGCTTTGAAATTCTCCAGATGCTCTTAATGAGGGCTATTAATTCTAGTTTCTCTAATGACATTAATTGTCCAGTGTAGGACACAAATGACTTGCCCTCAGAGAGAAGCTTCATGCCTTGTTATAATGTGTGAAATCTTTTCTGTTATTGATGTAGCTGTGCTTTTGTTTGTTTGTTCCTGATAATGATATAGAGGACATGAGAGAACACATTGTGCTAACATCAAATGACCATTATATGCAGTGGATATCAAGTAAAAATGCATTAACATTAATGCTACGCCCTATGGATTTTTTTCTTGTACCATTTTACATGCTCAGGGGATACAGTAGTTATAGGGGAAAATAAGTTTATTCTTCCCCTCCCCTCTTATATAATTTGTAACCTAATGGTCCATCAAGACAGCTTTTGGAAGTGCTATTTATTTGCTCTTGTAAGAAAGATTTTTCCTTCATCATACTGGATAAAGAAGGATATTTTTAACCTTGGGGCCATGCAGCAAATATTGTTTCAGATCTCTGGTCAGGATGCTGGCACGCTAATTGGAAAGCTGGTCAGAAGATTTTAGACCCACAATGTGCTGACCTTTCCTAAGAAAGGTCAAGATGCATCTGTTTGCCTTGTGAAATTCAATCCCTATGCAAAGAGCGTTTCCAGAAGGACTGTCAAACTTGGACAGACTAGTTCAAAATGAGAAGAGGTAAAGTATTGAGCTGCTAGTTTTTGTTTGTTTGTTTGTTTAAGCTTTGTGTATAGTGTTTTCATAGGTGGTGTGAAGCTCTCATCTAATGAAAGGAACCATCTTAAGCTGCTCAGATGAAGAAGCCTGGCATTGCATAGGACTCCCACATATAACTGACATAATTACTTCCTTGACTCCTGAGAGAAGCATTTAATTGGGAACCTAGATGGATTTTTTTTTTTCTTCACAGACAGCACTAATTTTTCTGTGTAATTGGATGGTCTGTGTAGCTTGATCAAAGAGAAATTTAATATTTCACAGGTACATTTAACCAGCCTTTACTTGCTTTTGGAAATGGTGAGCCCAATTGAGTCACCATAGTTGTACCATGAGCATATAGCATTTGCAGGAGTATGTTTTTCTTTTAAGTGCTGGTCTATTTTGAAGTATTTCTTTCCTTCTCCATATCCAGGAATAAGCTGGCTAGGAGGACTGGTTGGTTGAAACACAAAGTTAGAAATAGTTTTTCCTGTTTTTTTTTTTTTTTTTTTTTTTTAATTCTTTTTTTTTTTTTAATATAAAATTAGAATTTTGTTTGTGTTAGCAAACCTCTTTGTCCTGAAGTAACATTTTGGATTTTAAAAAAAATTTTTTTAAAGAAAGACAATGGAAGATTAAACAAGATCCATAAAAGCAGGTTATGCTGCTTTTCACCAATAACTAAATAAGTAGGGTTCTAACACAGGATTTAAGTGAAAAATTGAATTCCCATTTTGAGGAAACTGACACGTGTCCAGTCTCTGAAGGCACTTAACTCGTATTTTAGCATTGAGCTATTTAGGCTAGGGAGAGATGAATTTTTAAACCTCTCTTATGAAACTGTTCTATCCACTTGGTTTTCCATAAGAAATGTAAATATTCACTCATTTGGACAGAATGAATTAATATAACACACTGATTAGGAAAATGGAGCCCTAGAAATAGGCCCTAGGACATAGGACCTTGAGATCCAGTCTATATTCCAGTGGGTATTTACTGCTTATCCAGAGGGGAAAAACCTAAACAGATATCACTGAGAATATTTATCACCAGAATAAAATACAGAAATTAGCACATTGTCCTTGCAGATGCAAACCTTCAGAGGATGTAGATGTTTGGGGAACAGTGTCTTAAGACAAAGTAATTAACCATTGGGATTTTGATTAATTAAAGGAAAAATATTTTATCTAATTTCATGAATTTTGCATGTCGTTTTCTTTTTTTGAGGACCAAGTCAGGAAAAGTGCCAAGTCAACAAAAATGTTTAATAGCAAATAGTATCTTAAGTTTAAAAGACTTTCCTAAGATATTTTTTTGGTTCTAGAGTCTGTTAGATATTCTAGAGTCTGTTAGATATTCTGCTAACAAATAATTTCAGACTGATTTGGGAGAGCGAAATAGCTGAAACTGAGCACACGTGAAGAACAAAGTATTTTAATTGGCAAACTATTTAGGAAATTTGAGTTCAGAGGAGGCTAAGCAGTCTATTAGAATATGGCTGACTAATTAAGACTCTTGAGCAGCCAATGTTTGAAATTGGTGTTGGTGTGAAGCTGACTGTTTGAGATGCTTTGTAGGTGAAATACTATGTATCCCTGGTATTGCTGTGTAATCTTAATAAGATCTTGTTTTAAATACTTTCATTTGGTAATCTCATGCAGTGGAGGAGAAAGGCTGGCTTCAAAACTGATATGACCTCCTTCAAATGATATGACATAGGATATTGTTAAGCCTTTACTGAAATGGTGTTGAAAGTGTTGTGGTCCTGCGATGGGCTTAAGCACATGAAGGTGTGGCAACAAATTAACACGGTAATTCCAAATACATACAAGCTTTACTTTTTGTAAAGCTCCCTTTGAAGCTGTTAATAAATTCAGAGGATATGTCTAAACAATATTTAATCATAAGGGTATAGCAGCAACAAAATACTCTGGAATGTATCATATCAGATATTCTACCAATATGTTCTACTCTAGTTTTGTAGAATCTCATCTTTTTTTTCTATGCCAGCGTTATTATTTATTGGCGTAGTATTATGTCACTAAGGTATGTGTGGAATTTTTGTTGGGTTTTCCCCTAGAGGTGATGTGTAATGTGCTTGATTTGGTTCATGTGACTTACTGGACAGAGGGCAGTTGGCTTAACAGATGATCATGTATGTGTGTTTCTCTCAGATATGATGTTGGCAGTGGACATTTTACCAGAAGAGACCTTTTTATGGAGGCTTCATTAATCTCAGGGTGACAGATCGTAGTTGGAATTTTACAAAGGCATGTATAGGTCCTAGATTGGAAACGCTAATGCGGTCTATCTGATTTCCAGTTCTCTCTAGAAAGATCTTTGCGAATGGCACATCTCTCAAAGAATAATTGCTTGTTAATTGAGTGTCCTAGTTAAGAAGGTCTCTTATAGGCTAAGGTCTCTTATGTATGTCAGTCTTATGGCTCCCAAAGTGGCAGCTTTAGCTTTACAGAGTAAGTGCAGATCTCTTTGCTGTTCTCTTCCACATCGGTGAATAACCCCCCACCTCCAGGTGAGGTGGAAGACTGAGCATGTTTTTCTCTGGTGTGGTGAAAGACTATTGTTTTCTTTCTTTGCAATTAAAAGCCTGGATCATGATTAGTTCTTCTAGATAAGGGAGGTTGCTATCAATGAAATGAGGGCTGCATCAGGAAGGAAGCATGCGATGGTGGGTGCCTAGGTCTGCACAGGTAAATTGTCAGATCTCTTGAGGGGAAAAAATTGAAGGAGGTTTGAATGAGAGAAAAGCTTACTGGTGGTAAATACTTTATCCTTTTTTAGCCAAGCTACAGTCCCAAAGAAAAACGTAAATAGTTTAGTTACACTGGTGTGAAAGGTAAGGATGGCAGAAAGCTCTGCAAGGTACTTTAATTTTTTTTAATTATTATTATTTTTACAGTTGGTAGCAGTCTTTCAACCAGCAATTAGCTACTTTCGTGATAGACATGAATCATGAAAAAATTCCTCTCTGGTACAGCAAAGGTACGAAGTGTTCAACAAACGGGACAAAACTAAAGCCAACACCTGCTTTATTCAGTAAAGTTAATTTAAAAAGTTGATTAGTTTTTATCTGTCATTTAAATATAATTTTAGCTCTAACTTACATGGCTAGAAAATCTCTACTTTTTGTTTGTACATTTTTCTGGCATTAAAGCTTGCTATCGGACCTTTTATTGCCTTGACCTGACTTAGAGCTATAGAAGGAGTCGGAAGTGTTTTTTGAAGGTGGTTGTTCTCTTACTATTAATTTGCACAAGAATCTCCTGAACATTTCAACTGACAGTTTAAAGCAGAGGAAAAATGTTCTTCACTGAAAGGCAAAACAACTATTTTTAGTAGAAGCAAGAATCATCTAATTGCACTTTTTCTGCTCTTCTTGATTATGATAAATATGCAGGGAAAGAGAAATTTAGCTACATTCTTAGGTTAGCTATATAGCATCTTAGCAACTAATTGTCATATTTAACAACAGGATAAAATGTAAAAAACATTGTGACATGAAGAAAAATATCCAGCCCTCCTCTTGAACCAATGCATTTAAAATGTCATGTAAAACAATCCAGAGGAATACAACTACATACGATTAAAAAGAATTGGTGTTTGTGGGATGGGTTGGCTTGTTTTTGTGTTTGTTGTGGTTGTTTGCATGCAAAGTACGGTGGTTTTCTTGAGCTATTGAAATAGTACCTCCATAACAGCGATCTTGATTATTGAATTAATGATGGAGGAGAACTTCAGCCAAAATTTCTCAAATTACTTCTTTTGCAGCTTTCTATTGTCATGTTGCGAATAATCAGTCATGCTAAGTCTACATGGGCATAAATAATTCTTTGTGCCAGGACATCGTGTTTCTATACAAGCCAGATGTTTGAAAATTGGAAACCATGAAGATCTCCTTAGTCTATTAGTAAGAGCTTCCAAATTCTGACTGTGGTTCCCCTTTAATTAAGGGAGGGAATTGGATCAGCATATGCATTATGCTAAGTTCCACCATAGCTAATAGTTCACAAATGTCGTCTCTTCTCAGATTACATTTTTAAATGCCAGAATTCTTATTTACACTCTTAAGCACACTACATACAGATTTAAAAAGCAGGAAGATGTGAATATGTTAAAACATCATAGTAGTATACCATTTTTTCTCCAGACGTAGCCCTTGTATTTGAAATAAATTCACGTTTTAAACAGGCTAATAGTTGATAGGGAATTATTCGCCTGTCTCTGTCCTAAATACAGCAGCTAGGATAAAGTTAAAGAAGACCAAGAGAGCTCTTCAGCATGATAACTTTCACCATTTCAGCAATCTAAATGAGCTTTCATTCCAAATTTCCTCAGAATAGGATTTTAAGTGAATGTCCTTGCTTGAAACTGGTGCACCAGCAAAATTACTACTGTGAAAATCAGGGGAAAAAGAACTGTTTGTCACAAGCTCCTATTGAGAATTTGTTAAATACAGAACTATTCAAATAAGAATGATTTAATCATTCTTATCAGCTGCATTTTTTTCCTTCCCCAAATGTAGTCAGCAGCCAGAGGTCACTGTCTGATTGCTTTTATTTCTAAAATGGTATGAGTATGAACAAATAGACCTAAAGCATTTCTAGAGTTAAGATGTACAGGCAGCTGACACTCTAAACATAAATTGTATGTTACAGAGAATATGTCACTTGGTTTGCAAGAATTGGGAAAAGTATTGTTTCCATATTCCTATGGTCACACTTTTTCCATTAAAAGACATGAATGCAGCAAACTTCTAGGGCTCTAGTTTAGAATGAGAATAGAGTCACTGAAATTCCTTTCTCTTCTACTGTATTCTTTATTTTATTTTTATAGAGAGTTCTTGAACAATATCCAACATATCTTTGTGCTTTTATTTTGTTTTGTTTGCAATTGATACTGGTAACTGAAGCAAAACTTCTAAAATCATCTATATCTGTATTAAGCTTTTTACTTGTGAACTGAAACTTGCTAATAGGTGTTACGTAATGGCAAAAAAATTAGCTGTATCTGTAATTAAGCAAACATCCAACTTGAACTTTTTCTGCAAGGGGGCTGCAGCTGATAGTGCAGTGGTCCTTAGGCCAGAATAAATTTTGAATCTGCATCATAACTCTCCAGGTTAGTTGCCATGGTGATTTCTATCACTGTTTTAGGGGACAAGATTTCTATGGAAACAATTTTTATGCAGTCTCTTGCTCTGTGTGTTCTTTGTCAGCCCCTTCCTATATAAGATTTCAGTGCATTGGCTGGCCTTGACCAAGAGGTTATCTTGGAGATAATTGGTTTCTGGTGACTTGTTGGGTTGTATTATAGTTTTTTTTTTCTTTTTTTTTTTTTTTTTCTCTTTTGAAGGCACTTGTTTTATATGTTGGTGACAGTATAGAGTATACCGGCAAGTTCACACTTCATACCTTTTTATCTTTCTCCATTGATTCCTTCTTTTAAAGGTGAAAATCTGCCTGTATGCTTCTTTGGAAGGACTGCTGTATATAGGAAAGGAGAAAATAGTGTTCGCTTTGACTGCTCGAACTGCTCTGCTTGTGAAGAGAATAATTTAGTACCTTAATGAGCACATTTATAATATTCTCTGGGATGCAATATTAATGCAGATAACAGGGCAGCTCATGATGCTGTTTAGCTGTTTAAACCCTTTTTTTTCCCCAGAAGCAGAATCTGTCTCTTTCCAGAAATGGAATGTGATTAAAAGGATAAATGATGTGATGGTCTTGAGAAGGACAGCAGTGGGAGTAGCATGTTGAGTAATCAATTCAGTTCCAGTTCACGTCGGTGAAGTCTATTCTGAACTATCAACAGAACTGAACAAGTGTTAGGAGAGCTCTTGGGGCTCTGCGGGAGCAATCATTTAAATTTTTAGCTTGCTTTCCAAATTGACAACAACCAAATCTACTGATAGGTTAGGATATAATTGGACTATAACAGGGTGTGTGAAAACAGTCCCAACAAAAATCATTTTTTAAGATTTGTATTAGTGTTGGCAGTATAACGTAATCATTTCTAGTAGTTCTAGTGCATCCATCAGCTGATACTGCCTTCTGAGATTACGCTGTTCATTAGCCTTGAAATATCTGAGTTGTTTTTAAAAAATTAGATTGCTAAATAAAGCAAGTCTAGAATAGCTTTTCTCATTATTTTCACTATGTATTTCAAAATCTTCTTATAAACTTTGGACTAAGCAAACAACTTAGGCTTGGTCAAGCGACAACAAGCAGGTTTTCATTTAAAACTGATAAATGAGAAAAAAAAAACATATTTTTTTTGTCCAAGAATGTATGAAATGTGTTGAGAACTGGTACACTGCTTGAGCTGTGCTACTTTTCTGTTACTGGATTTTACTAAAATTATGTTTCTTTGGCCAAAGTGGACTGTTTCTTCCAAGTCAGTAATAAGACCAGATTTCCCATTGAATTTAATATATGCAATTCAGAAATAGTATGTCCCTTACACTTTTAGATGGCCTTGGCCAGACCTGGCACAGTCTTCCTACATGTAATTTTAATAAAATTGCTTTGTTTAATATATATTTAGTAGATTTTAAGGTCACCCAGGCAAACAGCATTCAAGATTTTAATTTGATGTCCTGGTTTCAACTGGAATGGGTTGAACTGATTTCAGAGTACCATATGAGGGTGCCACACTCTTGCCTTTTCTTATAGCTTTATCGAAGTCATTGTTAAAGATCTCTGCCAGGCCAGCACACAAACAAGATAAGACACAAAAAACATGGGCCTGATGTAAATTCCTTCTGGGTTTCGTATTTCATATGGTTTGCTTCTGAATTAATTATTTCATGGTTATTAGGTGGATTTCATCTATTCTGTCTACTTCTTCATTCTGTTTGAAAAATTCCGTTAGTCTATTTTCTCTTCTCACTCCTGAGAGCTCAGTTGACTAAATCTAAATCTTTTCCCTTTAGCCTATTCTTGTCTTGTTTCTCAACAATTTTGTGCCATTGGTATACCAAAGAGAGTCATCCGAAAATGAAACCTACCGTACTAAGCATTTAACAGATTTGTTTTGTAGTCTTGTTTTCCTGAAGCCAAATCATATCTAGACAAAGAGGGTAAGTAAAAAGAAAGCTGAAGGAAGTAAGTATTTTTAAATTTGAACATGCATCATCTGTCTTGCTTTGTCCCAGGAAGCGTTTGAAATCAGCTTCTTTGCTTGTCATCAAGGAAAAAGTGTATTTACACACTTGGAATAGCTGTGATTATCCCCTAGCAAAGTTGTGCTTGTTTGATCTTACTGGAACTGCTCTCAATATTTTAGTACACAGTTGGAGATTTCCACAAGAAAGTAGAGGATGGCAAATCCCCTGCAGTTTTTCTAGCTGGCTACCACCTGCTACATCTAGCTAGATTAAATTACAGAAAGCTGTGTGTCCAAAAGTCAGCTATCTATCATGTTGAAAGAAACACTGGTATGAAGGTCTGTAAGGCTTGTCCTATGATGCTCTGCTTTTCTCACTGGTGAATTCTAGTCTGCCTACCTACTTCAACACCATAGTGTGTTATTTATTTCTAATTAAAATGGGTGAATTTAAATAACATTCCTAAAATAGTTGCATATCATTCTCTCCCACCTTGCCATATAACTTGTGATACGCACAGTGAAACTTTACACTCATGGTGTGATTTATTTTTTTTTTAAAAAAAAGGTTTTGTGAACTTGCTCTTAGTTAAGTCAAATTTTTTTCATGTCTGTTTCATATATAAAATGTGGTGTCCAGTGACTGTCAGTTTTGTTTCAAGTGGTTTTCAGATCTTCCTCACTAGTGATCAGTTTCTGTAAGTCTTGTGAGGCGTTAAGTACAAGGTGATTGCTCTTGAGGTCATCTGCTTTTTCTTGCAGATTTTGTTTAACAGCAAAGCCTTGATAAGCTTATTCCAGGTTCTGCGAAGTTATGCATACTGTATAAATTAAATTGCGATAGTATTGTCTGAAGAACTTCCTTCCACAGCCTTTCTTGTCTTCCATTTGCTAGCTAAGGCACCTTGCAGGGAGAGATGGACTGAGAAGTTGTATTGCAGGTTTGGTTGTTGCTGGCCTCTGAAAATTAAGGTCAAGACTTCAAAGTGATTGCCAGCATAAACGTGGTAAATAAAATGCAGGCTGCATGTCCCACCTTTGATAGACTGTGAACTCAGGCTTTCAAACTAAGGATCAACAAAGGGTAGCATGAGAGACCACAGAGCTGGTGCAGTCACTAGAAGAGGTTGTGTGAGTCAATAAAACACAAAACACTAACCCAGAGGAAGTCCATGTGCTTACAGAGCTACTCCTTTTGGCAGGTAGCTTGGTAAGACTCAGCTATTCTTGTTACCCTTGGTGTCCTACAGGTTGCTCATCACCCTGGCAAATGCAGATAACAGCACGGCAGAGTAAAATACCCTGCAGCAACCTTTTTGCTTGCATTGTACTCTATCCATGATACCATGGACCAGGATATCATGCTAATGTTACCACTGGCCTTTTAAGCATTTTATTACTGTAAATTGTTTTGGGGACCATGGCGGATCATGTTTCAAGTGGCATGCTCACAAGATGGATAAAAGGGTAGCATTTCAAGGACTATGAAAGGAAGTAAATTTAGGCATCAAAGAAATTTATGCTGGAATAAATTACGAATGAATTCCAGTCTCTTGTAACATGAAGCAATAGCTACTTATTACCTACAGATAAAATGAGTAGCTTCCAAGAAAGGTAGAAATATCATAAAATGCATGTGTTCCTTTCTTTTGTGTGTGTGTATCTACCATAAATCTCTATGATCACATTTACCTGAGAGGAATTCCCTCATGGCTTGCTGGGACTGTTAGAGAGAAATATGACTGACCTTCAGGCTCTGCATAGCTCAGTGTCTTAATATCCTTATAGCTTTCATTCACCTCCACCAATATTTGTGTGTGTATCTTTTTCCTTAAATTTATCGTCATTTTGTTGATTATGCCAACTTCAGCATCATCTTGGGCTGGTTGCACTGTTCACTTCTATTTCACGTTTAATTCCTTTCTTTTGAGAGAGATTGTACTGGGCATTCAGGGTTTGTCAGTACAACTGTCGCAGTACAGTTGCCAAACTCAGGCATAAGTGTGAATTTCAGAAACCATTTCTTTGTTTTCAGGAAGCCAGTCATACCGTTGTTAGAAATAACATATGTTGTGTTACTGAATAAGATGGAGCTGCTGGACAAAGCTTTCTGGCACTAGCTAAAATAAACGATCTATTCTTAATGTATTTGCATATTACACAATTATGTTCTTTCTCTTAATCCACATAATTGGAACCATTATTACAAACCTTAAGTAAAGTTTAGGGCATTTTTTTTTAATCTGTGCATCATAGATTAGAAATTATTAGCTGATTAGCTACAAGAATTTACCATTTGTTTTAGTAGCACTGTCTTTTGATGATTATGTTGTTCTGAGATACGTAACAACAGTGTCAATTTATCTTCAAGAAACCATGGCAATTCTTTTAAGCTTCTCTGAGACATACTGAAAATGAGCATTGTTTTCTGAGACATAGGTGGGATCTGAAGTCATCCAAAAACCTGGTCCAATATATCCACGTTTAATCCTTTAAAAACATGGATGTTTGTTATTGTTGTGTGGTTTTTATTCTTTTGAATGAGCTTGGAAAGACTGTGTACACTCACATGTAACAATTGTAGATAAGCAGTTCCCTTTCTCTGCTTGACAAAGCAGAGTTACAGTTGTTTGCATAATCTTCAAAGAAATAAGCAATAAATGACTACTTTGGGGAGTAAAGACCAACACTTGTGATTTCCTGAAAATTGTGCTATGCAGAGATGAGCTTTCCAGGCAGGCATGCTGTGGGTGGTTAGGTGTATGTATTTATAAAAACATTGATTTTACCATTTCTGAACGCTCATCCAACAAGGCTTTTGAGCATTTGGCCCGTGTCAGATAAGAAAAGGGCATAGTACCATCTTAGCAGGTAGATAATACCTGGCTGGTAAATGTTGTGGGGGTAAAGATCTTGTTATGCAAATCTGTGTGAGAGAAAGAACTTTGACATCTTCCCTTTGTGTAGCATGAAGGAACATATCTGCTTTAGCTTTTCAGGGAAAATTTAAACCAGATACTGCACATATGAGGTACTTAGGTGAAAGCAAAAATATAATTATTGTTATAGAGTTGTGCTATTAGTTAAATACTCATTCAGTTGCATTACCTTCAAATATAGTGCTTTAATACAGGCTAAGGAGCTGAGCAGCTCTGTGCTCCCAGTGGCCACAGGTGCTGAGTCTGAATCCTGACAAGAGAAAACGCAGCTTGGTAGGAAAGTTATCCCCTCAAGAAACACAGAAGAATTCTCACTATTTAAGACAAATTCTAGTGTAAGCAAAGAAAATAAATGCTTTTGAAATCTTTTTAGTTACCAATATGGAGAATGTGTTATCCTGCTGGGATACGTCATGGCACACATGTAACTTGTTTTCTGATTTATTTTGACTATATAAGTCTGTAAGTGACCATATAAAGTGACATGGAAAATAAGTGAATACATGAAGCCGTACAACTGCCGTGATGTAAATAGTGATAAAGTAGATGCATTAGTGACCTGGTGAAACCTGTGCATCTTTGCCATCAGAATAAACTCCTCCATGTCGCCCATTACTAGGAATGAGCATTTAAAAATTGTGGTGGGTAGTCTGTTATAGGTGGATCAGTCTGTTTTATTGTGGTCAGTGTCAGCTGCAGGAATTTTCTATAGGATTTGCTGGGTGAAAGTAGTGTGATTTTTCTAGTACTTGTCTAAGCGGTGAGGAGAAAAAAAGTTTGTTTTACATTTTTGCCAAAAGGATAATTACAAGTTATTTTACTGGACAGGAAGTTGTTGAAATTAAGTAACCTTATATAGCAAATATTCCTCAATCCTAAACAGTCATTAATCACCTTTATTTTGGCTCTCCCAAAATACATCTCTTCCCCCAGGCATCATAAACAGATGAAATATTTTTGCTTTGGAAATAGTCAGCTAATACATTGGTGAGAGGTAGGCCTAAATGCCAAGATTTAATAATACCTGTATTTCATGACTTCATTTTATTTTGCAATAAGGGAATTGATTTATGAAAGTAGTGTTCTATGCTTCATCTTTGGTATATATGGCAGAACTGAGGAGCAGCTTTCAGGTGCCTAAGCATGATGATGAAACTAGGTGCTCTTGTCTTCTGATGGTACCTGTGTTTGGTCCATCAGAAACTATTACACAGATCTGTGTTTCTTAGGTGTGGTAGGGTGTGAGATAAAAAACTGTTGAACTTTGTTTCTGTCTGGAAGTATCAGGTGTTCACTGATCCTGTTAGAAAACATGAGTCTGAGAGAACTTCCCAAAAGCTGTCCTGAAACCAGGACTTTGTTCTGCTGCATCCGTACTTTTCCTGTTGCTTTCTTGCACATCCAGATGTAAAACAATTGTTTTAGATGCTTATTAGATTAGGAAAATAAAACAAGTTGCACATTCTTCCTCATAAAAGTAGCTTTTAGTTCTTTAATATTAACAGGCAGTGTATTATTCACAACAAGAGTAAATTTAGTACAAGGTGTCATCTTTTCAGAATGTTTTATGAGGAGACTGACTCTAGAGTCAGTGTAGCATTATTACTGTCAACAGACTCGACAGGGGTGCCAACCAGTGCCGCTATAGCTGGCGTTAGATCTAAACAGTGCAAGAAAAACACATCCTGAAATTTCATTGTCGTCTTTCTGCCTTATAATTTGGCTGTAAATACAAACACAAGCTTGATACAGAGGAGAAGTATCAGAAATAAAAATATTTTATCCGAAGCTGGTAGAAAGTCAAAAATAAGAATTCCTTCTTTATCTTTGCAATTATCGGAAATGCCATTGATTTAAGAGAGCAATAGCATTTATTGGAACACAACTTGACTGGGATGAGGTGAAAACTTGCCTGTTCTGAGAAGGGGTGCTTCCCCCACCCCCAGCTCTGCTGGTCCCCGTGCTTTGATCCTGTAAGCTACATCTACATTAAATCGGTCCTTATTTCAGGTAATACCAAATAATCTAGCGGATGCTGAAGACTTATCTTCAGTCTGTTTGTCTGTTTGTACTTGGTAACTATTAGCCTGACAACTGGGATGGCTTCTTAAATATAACCTGTTGTGAAGATATCTTCACAAGCAGGAACTGATTAATTGTTCATAAATATTATTTCATTACCATCTTGCACAGTGTATATTTCCATGTGTGTCCTAATTGGTTTTGTGCTTTAAATTTGATTAAAAGATCGTCTCTTTGCTTACAAAGAAAAATAAAACAATTTGACTTCCAGCATTACAGAAAACAATTTGACTTCCAGGCATTATAGAAACTTTTTGTTAAAAAAACAAGAACAACAACCAAAACCCAAAAAGCATCTACCTTCCCAAACTTTGTTTTTAAGAATCAGATTTTAGGAACAAATGAACAAACAAAATCTATATTTTTAACAAAGTTTGTGTTAGCTAATTAAGTTTATTTACTTATCACCTTTATTATAATTTCCAAATATTTTTTCTAACATATTTTGAAGAAAGATTTTAGTAGAGGTAATGCTCTGACAAGGAAAGAAACCTATAGAAATTATTTCTCAGTCTTTAACACAACTATAGTCTCTGCACATCTGACGTTATTGAGAGAAAGTTGAGAGCTGTTAGGGGCATTAAATAACATCAAATAACTATTTTCAACAGTCATAGAGGTAAATATTTTTCAAGATATATTGCATTTCACTTAAGCATTTGAGTGGGAAGTTTCAACTAGAGACACTGGCCTTCTAAGATGTTATTGACAAGCCCGAATAAAAACAAACAAAACCCCCCTCTGTTCTTCAAAGGTAACTGAAACTTTTAAAACGAAGGCTCAGTGTGGCCAAAGCTGCAGCTTTGTTACCAAATATCATCTTTGTAAGAAGTCTGGAACCAAAACAGAGGCTTTTGTTCCATTGAATTATCAGCACAGCATTGCCAAAAAGTAAAATACAAACTAATTCATTTTACACCACCAGGATAATCTGGCTTCTTGCACTTCCTATACTTCTTTATAAATACTCCCTCTCTGACCATTGTTGTCATGATTCACCTGCTGTTCTGCAATTCCGAAGTTAAATGAAGGAGAGCGACTGTACAGAATACAGTAAATATTGCATCCTGGTATGGGCCGGGATGAAAAATGATGGTAAGAACTGATCTGCCAATTATCAATAGACATTTCAGCTGGGGAGCAATTATTTTATATGGTGGTAACACCTGCAATAACAGACATTTTTTTTTTCAGGCACAGTTGTATCATAATGCTTCTGAAATCTTAATTTAAAGGAAAATTTATATTTTTTATGTATATATATATTCTATCCAGTGTGGTGTAGCTTTTCTCCTCTAGTCCTTTCTCCTGTCCTTCTCTGGGGTCCTTCTATTTTTTCTTATTTTTATACCCTGCTCTTCAAGTCCAGTCATCTTGTTAAGAACAAATGATGGAGGAGCTGCTGTGTGTTGGGGTGACAAAGAGCTCTATACATCTACTCAGAGCTGCTGAAGAAATTGCTTGCTTACCCTATAAGAAGCTGGGCCATGGTCTGTGGACACCTATCAGAGGCTGAGTAGACAGGATAGAAACAATGCTCAGAGGCTGTGGAAAACAATTACTAATATGGCAGAGTTTATCAGTCACTTTGATATAAGGCGTTTGTCAGCTTGTCACCACCATCATAGGGTTTTGGCTATATTCCCAACTGCTATTAGAGGATCAAATAACATGAAGTCTCCCAAATACCCTTTTACCACCTTCCCTTGAATATGAGGTTCTGACAGTTTGCCTACCCAGCTGCCATGATTGGTGCTTTGTCACCTGAGAGCTGAATTGTCACGAACAAAGGCAACGTTACCTCTGGGTGGTCAGAAACAGAAGCTAGTTCAGAAAAAAATAACTGAAATATTACCAGGCAGGTCCTGCTGTAAAAGCATGAATTTAAAGGTCTGTGTTTTTTCTGTGTATGAGATAAAAGTGTATCATCTTAGATCTATTGTCAGAATATTCTTTGTACATTTGCCTGCAGTGCTCTGAAAAATCGGAATTAATTCCATCTTTAACATGAAATAAGGGATATCCATTTGCATAGTCCCAAGCAGAGAAGTGCACGTGCTGCCTGATGCCTTTTTAGGCATCACTGAGTGACAACATGTTAATAAGCGCAACAGACTGAGTCCTAAAAATATGAGAATATGGAATTAAAAGAAATCTCTTGAATCACCCGTCATCAGCAACATAACATTAGATGATTTGCTTTGCCTTTCCAGTTCAGAGGTTATTGCAGAACTTCAGTGCTCTACTGACTAGAAGTCTCATGACTTTCAGACTAAACATATTGATGCCCCTTTAATAGATATTTGTTCTTGTTTCGACATTGCCTTTTCTCCCCTCCCTGATATTTATCTTCCTGAAGCATTTGTAGTAAGTGACCACATCTTTTCTCTATTTTCATTTTGAGAAGCTAAAACCTATTCTGTTTCTGCTGTATTTTCTCATTTCTCACTTCAGTTCTTATGTACTATGGCTATAGGCAGGACATAAATACCATGGGCAGATTGTATATAGTGGTTTCTTTAATGATAATAGTGACATCTAGCCTGTAAGGAGGGGAAAATGTCATTCAGATTTCATATATGAAGTTATATTTTTCTTCTCTCCATCAAAAATTCAAGTCCAGATGAATTAAAAAAGGACATATGAAATGAGATTAGTGTAAAGCAATTGTTAGCTTCTTGTTAGCTGCTTGAACGTACTGGCAGCCAGCATTTCCAATAATGGGGACATGGGAGGAGAAGGAAGTTGAGGTCTTGAAAAGATGACAGCTGTTGAAATGTCTTCATAAATGCCATAGAAAGCACTTTTGTGTGTGACAGTGTCCCTGGCACCCCGGCTGTCTTCTGTACATGGCTCTGTCAGGATAACTGTGGCCAGCATCTGGGCCACGCTCTGGCTTTGCTCTGCGCAGGGACTGCAGCAGGAAGCAGAATGCGTGCACCACTTCTGTAGCTCAGCTTCTTGTTGGAGTGCTGTACCAGCTGTAGATACATCTAGCCTCTCAAAATCAAATCCAGAGTGAAGGCTGGAAGCAATAACTAACAGACTTTAAATAAGAAGTCAAGCTGCTAATAATTTTAGACCTGGGGTGTTGGAGTGTTTCTTTGGAGTGCTGGGCGACCTCTGTGGTGTGGTGAGCAGTGTAACTCCCTTAGGAATAGCTCTGGTATGAAATAATATGTCAGGAATTAAGCACCCTCTGCTGCAGGTGGTGATTCTTTGACTGAATTCATATTTTATTCTTCTGCATAACATCTGGCTGGAAGACATTATGTGCCTGTTGGGAGCATCCTGTTGCATTATCTCAGTATTGTCATAACCCACGTACCTATTCTGAAAAGCTTGATAGTCCTAACAGTATTTTTTTCTCTCAATTATTCATCCTTCTGAGTTGTTCGCTACTTGAAACCTGAAGCATTTTAAAGGAAAGTACCATCAGTACATTGGAAAAGGTATTTCAAACTATGCTAGTAAAAAGAAAATAACTGTCTCTCTTAATGAGTACTCTTTCCTAATATATTATTGAGGGCTTGGTTTGTTTTGTGTATTAAGTGTTGACAAAATGGGGAAAATGCTTGAGGAGAAGAAAATTCACTTGGCAATATAAAAAGTGCTTGTAAAATGCTTGGTGAAGTGCTTTGTGTGGCAGATGGTCTAAGATCATCACAGTAGGCTCCTACTGACTTGGTTAGGCAGCACGTGGCTGCATTTCATAGGCTTCACCACCTCCTTAAAGCAATTATAAGAACAAACAGAGCAGAGAAACAAGGGCAGTTACATATAGTTAGCTATACATGTTGAAGGCACCAAATTAGTAAATATCCTTTGATTAATTAATTCTGTGAAAAGTGTCTGGCACTTGAGTTTAAGGTGGAGCAGAAGCACCTTGCTATCTGTTATACAATTGGTGAGAAGCCATTCTGGCAAGATTAGGAATGAAGATTCACTCTCAGTGGGCAGTGATGGCTTGTAGCAAACCCTAACCTGGTATCCTTAGCCTGTCAGATGCTTTCACATTCCTTGTGTTCAGCTACAGACAAAAAGTACGAATGAAAACGTCATCATGAAACTTTCCAAAGCCTGTCACCTTGGTCTAATTGCCAATGGGAAAATAAGAAGTTAAGGTTCCATTGACCTGAATAGATTTTGTTTTAAAGCATTTTGGAAAATCCAACAAATAATTATTTTTTCCATCTTATTTTTTTTAAGAAGGTAATGTGTAGAGAAATAATACATCAAAAGAGTTGGCTAAAAGTTGAAGTGTTGAACCAAAAATTGAATATAGGAAGTGAATACTTCAGTTTTTCAAAGATCTGATTTTGAAATCTTTACCCAAATTAACTTCATACCCTTTCTTCAAAATGCTAATAGATCTACAGCTTTAATAAAACCTAATTAGATCTCTGTAACAGAGCACTGTATATGTTTTTCCAGGACAGGTATGTGCTTTGGACACACTTGTATGCATGTGGGTTTACTTAGTCTTTTGTACCTAAGAAAAAAGTAAAAGTTTGATAAATTCACTTTGATAAGTACTGCTTTTTCTCTGTTGAAAAGGATCAGGCTTCACTGAATAGGCAATGAACAATATCTTATTCTTGAAACTGTCTGCAAATGGCAACAGGTATAAACAAGCACAAGCATGTGATGTTGAAACCAAATAAATGGTGCATGCAGAAAACAAATTGCCTGTGTTTTTCAGGTAGCAACTTATAAGCCTCATGTCAAGATATTTTCATGTGTTGCATCATGTCTAAGAGTAGATGAAAATCTGCATTCATTTTCTAGTAATTTATTAACTAACATGCAATAAGTATGACAGTGTACCACTATTTCTAAAAGTCTTGTTTTCCCCACTTATCAGAAATCAGGGCTGTGCTGTATTTCAGTTAGTGTTGGGTGCATTTTACCAACTCAAGTGTAACTGTACTAACTAGAATAACTATGATAACAGTGACTCCTGTGGTGATTGGCTATTTAAGTTAGACCTGTAAAAGATGAAGGAAGAAAGAAAAACTTATGTCATCAAAGACCCCTGACAGGCTTCTTTTCTCAGATGGTAATACTTTTTTTTTTTTTTTCTTTTTTCCTGGCACTTCGTATTAGGAACATATTTACCTTTGAGGAACTCTTGAGAAGTACTTCAAAAGTATTTTTTAGAAACTAGTGGATCTTGGTTTAAAAACTTATAAAAAAAATGAAAATGTGAAGTTTACTATACCAGGATACTCTGTAAAAAAAATGTTTCAGAGTACACTGTTGTAAACTTAATTTTTGCAGTCTTGGAGGTAAATAATATTTGCAAAATATTTTAAAATTTGAATGACAAATACAGGCCATGATACAAGTCTGACATGAGATAAATACTGGCTTAATATTTCATGATACAATATTTTCAGCTTTTTTTTTTTTTTTATCACTTACCTGCATCTCATTAACTGTAGTGAAAGCAGAGGTGTGTGTGTAACCAAGTGGAAGTTTTTCCTTGTCCTGTTGCTGGACACTTGCCTCCGCCACACACACATCCCAAAAGGCTGGCAAAGGTCTTCCCATCAATCACTCTGTGTAAATAATTATTAGTTATGGACTTTGCAAGAAAGCCTACTGAGGCCTTATTGTCTTTTCAGTGAGAGACAGTTCTGCCTGCTCATCTGTTTTATTGGCCCACAATGCTAACCTCATGCCAGAATTGTTATTGCTGTATAAATTAATGAGAACATGTTATTGCTTCAGCTTCTCAAAACTCCATAATTGCAAACACTAGAGACATAATTGAAGTAACACTTTATAAAAAATTAGTCACCTTCCCCAAATCTTTTTCATGAAAATGCCATTCAGAATAATTTCTGAAAATGCTAAGAGCTTGTTGTGAGCTTAACATTATGCAGCTTTTGCTTAGGTGATAGAATTGAGCTAGATTCTGTTTTATTGAGCACAAGAAATTACCACTTTTTCTGTCCAACTATGCACCGTAATAGGTTACCTGCAGACATGCATGTTAATAGAAGAGCTCCCAAAGATCTGTGAAATCACTGCAAGCACCTCTGCCATTGTGATAAAGAACGGTTATCAAGAATGTCAGATATGTGGATAATGGACAATTTATTGTATGTATTCCTTTTTGTGGAGCCTACTGAAAGAGTGGAGTTCAGTGCTTCACTATGTACTTCGTGCTTTCTCATCAAGTACTCACTATTTCACCCAGCTGGCTTCTATTTTTGATGCCACCAGCTTCTTTGTGCCAGTAAGCAGGAGAGTTTAAATTGCTCTCTTGTGCTTTGCAGAAAAACAAACAAAAAATCCCACTTCGATAAAGGCTCCTATTCTTTGCTCTGGCCTTGCAGCTGTTACTCATACACTTGCAGTGTGTGAGTAGCCAAGTAGGCATTGAAGTCGTTGGACAGGTCAAATATCCTGAAATTTAAGTGTCCGTGTGCAAGTCTTTTCATAGCACCAGGCACTTGATGGTCAATGTTGAAGATCAGAATGCAACTGTTTCATGTTTTTCAGTAATGTGCACTCTGTATCCCATTGAAGAAATCGATACCGAAGTCACTTTACTCTCAAGGAAAGAAGAGGTCAGAAAATACAAGTGAGGCAACAGTCTGACCCAATTCGAAATCAGACCATTGAGTACTTAGCTGTTTTGCTAAACTGTAGACAAGAAAGGCGTCAGGAGGAGCTGGACGAAAGGGTTCACTTGAAATACTACTTGAAAAATAATCCATCTTGGACACTTAAATAAGAGATTTGAGTATCTGTTAAAATATTCTCTATCTATTAAAATTATGAAAAGATCTGAAAGTGTCTATGCAAATACAGACCATGAGCTGTTTTGCTTGTGAAGGTCCCCTCCCCTGTCCATGGCAGGGTTGCTAACCATTGCATTACAATTCGGTGTGTACAGTTGTTTTTAACAGTAATGACTTTCAACCTTCTTTAATATTTTATGTTCATTATGATCTCTATTAATACACTGAAGAGCTGACTTAAAACCAGCATTATATTGTCAACAAAATTTAAAGGAAGCATTTAAGCAAATTCACCAAGGCAGCAAGCTAAATTGGGTGTTTTAACTAATCTGATAGTTTTTGTTGTTGGTGGTGGTTTTTTTTTTGTGTGTTAGTTTTTTAATTTACTGCAAATCAATCAATGCATGTCTATGTGGGTATACTAGTACTTGGATATCATCATTTTATTAGAATTTTTAACATTACACAGTTCCGGAAAGCAACATGAAATAACAAATCACTAAAAGAGAACAATGTTGTCAACACATTCCTACTTTAATTTAAACAATGGCTTAGGAAAAGTAATTAGGTTGACAATAAACTACACTAACTCTTCTCAATATTTGCTTGTAGGTTGATAATGAAGTAATCAGCAAACAAATGCTTGGGAATCAGTGCTGAACATGTGTGTGCTTGCTTTTTTAACACAGAAGTCATCAAAAAAAAATTTAAACAGAAGTTATCAAAATAAGAGAAATGATTTGTGACTTGATAAATTGCATTCCTCAAGAATAGAACTTGTGATGGGAAATTGGTCATTAGTGGAAAAAATGATCAAGTTAGATCTAACTTAGAAATTTGCAGAAGTATTTTTGAAGCTCTGTAGACAGAAAAGGCAACATAACCATGAGGCCTGAGTGAAACAGTTTCACTGTTACCCTAGAAAATATGCGTGTTAATTTTAGGAGACCTAAGTTTATTGTGGTAGTGATCTCAGTTGCTGAATACAATCTGATAGGTTAAAAAAAATATATCCTTTTCTTCACCTTTCAACTCCTAGCTTTTCCATTAAAAAAAAAAATAACCTATTAAAGCCTGACAAGTTTTAAGTATATGCAACGTGTAAGAAACCTCTAACAGGAAGGTAAAGAGGCTTGTAT
The DNA here is from genome assembly GCA_011074415.1 of Stictonetta naevosa. Classification (NCBI taxonomy): domain Eukaryota; kingdom Metazoa; phylum Chordata; class Aves; order Anseriformes; family Anatidae; genus Stictonetta; species Stictonetta naevosa. Next base: position 5,693,472 of record CM021703.1, read on the forward strand.
ACTGGTAGAAGAGAGAGGAATTTTTGATCTTGTTGAATGGCAGGGATCTGGTTTGTGTGGACAAGGCCAAAATAGGAATCTTGCTGCAAGTACTTCAGAAGAAATTTAGGACTAGGCTCCTATTTTGCAATCTTTAGTTGGAGGCTGATTGTATATTTTAATTCTCCTAAGGCTCACAGTCAATTTATAAGTTGCTCACTGACACGAACATGATGGGCCCCTAATGATGAACATCATTACTCACTTCTATGGCTTTGCACGCTGGGTACAGTCCAGCTGTTAAGAGCACAGCAGGTTAAAAAAGATGGTTACAAACACAGAAGAATCTCTTACATGACAATAACTTCTATAATTTATTCTTGAAATAGCACATGATTGCGATGTCTAACATAGATAAATGGTGTTTTTTTTTGTTCTTGTTTTGTTTTGTTTTTTCTCTTACGTAAGTGCATATGACACTGCTCATATATCTCATAGTAACCTACTGAGGAAGTTGTATAATTTCTAGCCCGCAATTTACATCATTTCTTGTAGAATTCTACCTGACTTGCTGCTGATCTAATTAGAAATCAGACTTTCTCTGTTCTGGTCTTGCAGAAAGAGTCTGAAGTTTTCTGTCTCACTTCCAAAAATATGTCCTTCTCCATGAATCAGCCTTGATTTCCCGTGGCTAATTGTATTTCGCTGAATCTTCAAATGAATACATTTCAGTTGTGAAAAGCAGTCTCCTCCATATCCCCTTAGAGCATTAAGTAAACCTAGCTCAGGTCCCTCTGGCACCTTTGTACTGTTTTTGCTGAACTCTGGCAAATTATCTATTCCTGCTGCTCTGAAAATCTCAAGTTGTGTAACTCAAACAATGTTCTGGCAGCTGTTTCTAGGTGATTTGGAGCCATCTAATTTCTTTGGAGCAAGCAGCTGTATTTCTGCTCTGTTCCTAACTAGCATTTCATTATTGAGGCTGTCACATGCAGGCGATGGAAGCATTAAACACAACGGCACCGTACCTGATGTTGACAGCTGTGCGTATTGGTGCAGCGTTCGGTGACATCTGCACTATTACTATCTTGCCTACTTCTCAATTAATCTAATGAGGAAGATATACCATTCCTAATGTACAAATCATCTAGAAATTGTCCTGTTCTCCATTTCCCGAGTGCACCAGAGCTCTGGGCTTTTTTATATATATTTCAATCATTTACATGCCTTTCTGTGCCATAGTGAGAGATGGTTTCCTGCATGAGGTGCCCTAAGATCTTACCTGCTGCGCACTCTCTGTGGTAGTTTTATTTTCACAATCATTACTGTTCCTGCCTCAGTGTAACAGGGAATTTCTCTCTTTCTTCCATTGTGTCTCCCTGGGCTCCTTCCTCCCAGCTACTGGTTTGGGTGCAGTTGGAAGATGCCTTTAGAGCAGAGCACAGCCCTCATCTGGAAGGGGAAGTAGGAATTCCAGTAAAAAGAATTTTTATACTCCTGATGGCATCTGTAGGAGAATTTGTACTGACATTAAATAATCCAGGTTAAAAAAATAATTAATGAAAACAGTACATTCAGTGTTAACTGAAATGTTGAAGAATTCGTGACAGTGTTTTTTTTTGTTTTGTTTTTGTTTTTTTTTCCCTGAAGATTTTGGAAAGAGCAAAACAGAACCACTTGAGCCATCTTCTTTTTAAAAGCATTTTTTTGTTCTAAATGGCACTTTCTTCAGAAAAAAAAAAAATAAAAATTCTTGCAAAACTTGTTGAAAATAATTTCACGTGACTTTTGTTTCTTTTTTTTTTTTCTGAAAAGCTTTAAAAATAATCAATTACTTCCATGGTTTTAGTAGTTCATTTTATACAACGCTTCTGTGGATAATTCTTCTCTTTAAAACCTTCACAAGAACCAGCAGTACATAATCACTGATTTAGTGGCTGGAACAGAATAATCAAAATACTCCAGCAAGGAAACTATAACAACAACTTAATGATTTCTTTTGTGATGAAGAAGCTTGACATGTTCTTTCTCAATGCAGTAACTGTGCAGCAGATGAGATAAGTACATCCGCATTTTCACTGGTATTTCTGTGGTTTTAGAAGGTTTCAGAAACAACCCTTTATAACCTGTGTTTTGGGAAATTGTTGAATTTAGACTGTTATATTGCATGCCTTTTATATTCAGAAACAAAGATCAGATGCTTAAAAAGGAATGTTGAACTCAGCAGCAGAAGTTGGGCATTTAGAAGCATGGTATTTCAACTTTTAGGTGAATGCCTGTTCACAAAAGAGCATAGTCCTGAGCTGCTTGGTGGCAAGTATCTGTAAATCTACAAATGAATTTCCATTTGTTACACCAGACTTGTTTGAAGTTGCCATATAATTGGATTCTCTTTGCTTTTCTTCATGTTGTGTGACATTGTTGGACCAGGTCCCGTGGTGTGCTCTTTTCCTTGCTGTGGTCAGCAGATGTGTGGTGGGATCCTGTGTCCTTGGAAGGGAGAACAACGGTAATGTTGCTCCAGAAGCCTCCTGAGCTTTGTGCTAGGCACAAACCCAGCCTGCAAGGCACAGTCCCAAATGCAGCTGCCCTGTCCAATGCTTGTAGTCATTACTTCAGCACTTAGGGCAGAGTTCTTGCTTTCTGAAGTCAGGTAGCTTTCCTCTTGAAATTTCTCTGTAGTCTTGCACAACTTGTGTTCCCCTTGATTGTTGATCATTCAGATGTGATTACTCATTTGGTATGGCACAAATTGCTGTGCAGAGCTTATGTTGCTTTACTTTATGCTATTCTTAATGATGTATAGTTAGGAGAAGGATAAACAAAAGGGCTTTACAGCTCAAAAAAGAGTTGTTAGCTACATTGTTCAAGATGTTTTCTGAAGATATTTAAAAACATCTAGGAAAATTCTGTTTTTTCCTAATGGGATGTCCTGACTTGCCCATCTGTAGGGATCGGGGTGCTTATAAAACAGTCATTGCTTTACAATTGGACTACAGCATTTCTGTGTTCTTTAAAAAGGTGGCATTTTGTTTGTTTGTTTGCCTTCTCCTTTCATAAGTTACCCAGCAGAGCTGGACTATGTGGTTACTGTTAAATGGTAACTTCCTATCACACTAATGCTTGCCCACTTACATTTACTGTCAGTAATTTCATGCTCATTATATTTATAGCATCTGAAGAGGTCAGTTTGAAATTCAGAAGATGTTTCTAAATTGAAAAGTAAGTGGGGAGCTTGCATGTTAAATCATCTTCATTCATACTGATGAATGGAAACTTGTTTTGAGGATTTCGCCTCTTTGAGTGGTGACATTCTGTGCATCACTAAAATAGCATAGTAATTCAGTGACACTGGGTTTAAATTTTACTCATTTCAAATATCTCTGTTAATCTTATAAAGACAAAAAAAATAGGACAAAAAAGGACCCTAATTTTGAGAAAATTCTTAGGATATCCCAGGGACTTACCTGATGCATTTTCAGAGTTATGGACTTTCAAGTGCAGCTTTTGGATGTGTTGTGTAACCTGGGGTAGGCTTGCAGAGGAGCTTAGTCTTAATTAGAAGCAGTGAGAGTGTTACAACACTCAGTTGTTCTGTTCTGTTCCTCAAATTACTTTAAAAATTGTATTCATTTAAAACGTGTCTTTGTATCTCTCAACTGTCACGGAGTCAGTGCTGTGAGCTGCTCTGTTTAATAATATCACATAATGAAATGCAGACAGTCCACGTCTTACTGCATTATCACCACGTGCATAAGCTCATCTTCACCTGGCAGCAAAGGAAAACCGTGTGTGCATATATGTATATATACATATATATATTTGCCTTGGGACACCTTGAGATGAAAGGCTTTTCTCTTTTTAACTTCTTCACGAACAGCTCTAAATAGTTGGGTGTTTTTATTTATTTATTTATGTGGCTGATTTGCTCTTTGGATTAAAAGGGCAAATCTGAGGGCTGGAGCACCTCTTCTATGAACACAGGCCATGAGATGGGGTTATTCAGCCTGGGGAGATGGTGTGGCTGCATGCCTTCAAGCACCTAACGGGGCCAATGGGAAAGTTGGGGAGGGATTTTTTGCTAGGGAGTGCAGCGGTAGGACAAGGGGCTTTAAACTAACACCTAGTGGCAGGTGTCCCTGCCCATGACAGGGGGTTGGAACTAGGTGATCTTTAAGGTCATTTCGAAACCAAACCATTATGTGGTTCTGCAATGAAATGTTTTTCCTAGGAGCTGATGGCAGAAGAAATGAGGGAGAAGTTTAAAAGCCATAAACGTTTTGCTGTGATAATGACAGGCTTAATTAGCGCTGAGCCAGCCTATTGCTACTCAGCAGCAAACCAGACTGCTAATGGTTGAATTAAACAAGGGTAAATGTACTTGTCTTAATATTAACTGTTAATTTTCCCATAAATTTGGTCTAGTTTACCTAACCATTCCAGTGGAGTTCAGTGTGAAAATACCAAAGATGTTTAACTGTATTTGTTGTACTTCTGCACTGGCACATCCAATTGTGAAGCTGAGTTATCTGCCTACTGATCCTCAGTTTATTCACCAGCACCTCAAATGAGAATGTTTAGTTTTTAATAAGTTTGTGATTTGGAGTTTGTTGGTGTCTTCTTCTCCTGGATTGTTGTGATTTGCAGCAGTGTCTTGAAGATAAATAAAACCAGTGGAAAGCAACTTGCCTGTGAGAACCCCAACTGCAGTACCCAAAAAGAAGGATGTGGTGTGCTGCCGTCCTAAATGTTATGGGGCCAAAGCTGAGCAATTAGGGCTTTTTGGCAGGGCTCTACACAAGCAGATGTTCTGTACCATTTTCTGGAAAACCCTCTCCCCTGTTGCCTCTACAATTTTGTATGAATGAGAAGCACAGATCAAGTCAACGTTGTCGCTGCTCCTTGAGATGAACAAAGTACAATGTGACGTACCATGCATTGTTGGCTGAATGCTTGGGTAGGAAGCTTTGGGCTACATAAGTGCTTACGCAACGTTTTCAGATAGTCTCTTGTAACCACAAGTCATTTACAATGCTTTGACTTGAAGTCCAAAGTCTGCTCTTGTAGCTGAACTTTAAGACATGTAACTGCCAGCCTTCCTAAAATCCAAAAGGAGGAGAAAAAAATGCTTCTATTATTATTTTTCCTCCTGCTGGGCAACAATGACTTTATCCAAAATTTCATTTGGCAGCATATTAAAAATGTGCAAAACAAATTGTGGCATTTTTGTTACTTTGTATGCCTAATTTACAAGGCAGGAAATCAATTTGAATAAATAGTAGTGCATAATTTAAGTAACGTTTGGCACAAAACCTCGGCATCAGGTTTCCGTAAGATATAAATTTAAATGAACAAGTCTGTTAGCTGCCTCAGATGGACCTGCAACAGAAATCTGCAGACAGATTTGTAAATATGGAAGCAACATTAGTCACCTCTGTAATGGAAAATGTCTAATATCCTGCATACATATATCAGGATAATTACATTGCAAAAAGTTACCAGATGGCACAGAGGTTTGTATACAGTTTTCAAGTGAATTAAGGTTGTGGGAGCCCAGAGAGAGAGGCTGTTAAAAGGCATTTCTGTACAGAAACTGTGAAATCTAAAGAAGTAAGCAATAACACTCCTGCTGAGGGAATAGTTAAAATAATTACACAATAAGTAATGAAACTCTGAGGGTCTTATTTTTCCAAACATAAGCATTACCATAGTCTTGTTAACATGTTGTTTTCAAGAATATAGTAAAATAACAGTTGAAAAAATACTGTCCCTTGCTTTAAAATGAATACTGAATATAAGCCACCTATCTACCGATCACCTATGTCTGTTAAACCAGCTTTGCTGTGCAGATGTCTGGAATTTTCTACATTCATGGCTGGGGCTGATGATCAAAGGCTGGTATCCCTTGTTCTACTGGTTGCCTAGAGTCCCATGATGCATCTTTTTGAACATTAAATGAATCTTGCACTGGTGAAATAGAGGAGGCAGTGGAAAGATTTGCTGGCTGATTAAGCAATGAGGGAACATCAGAGTTTTGGTAACAGACTTGTCTCTTGTGCAGATTCCACTGCCAAGACAGATGACCGTTTCATTTGCTTTGTTGAAGACTTGGTTTGGACCTGTAGACATAGACATGGGAAGTTGTGCATGAGAACAAATGTGACAGTGCCTGAGACTCTTTAAGGAAGGCTGAAATGAAGGAGTTGTCTAGCCATTTTTCAGAAGGTGTTGATGACATCCCTGTGTTGTATGGCCAATAGTGGGAATCACTGCAGTTGACTGGCAATCTTTCATTCATGCATCTGTAATAGCTGAAATGAGCCTGCAGGTTTGTTCTGAAGTTGGGCAAGAATTCAGCTACAGCAGAGGAACTTCTTGGAAACAAATTTTGTCAAACGTGTCGTGCAAGTATTTGGTATATTGTCCCTGTGGTAACTAGTTCAAGGTAGAAGAATGGATATTTAGATTACCAAAACTGTTCAGAAATCGTGAATATAATAGAGAAAAACATCTTGAGTCAATATAGACCACCCACTTTTTCACAGGTTAGGAACTGAACTGCTTAGAAAGAGTAATCACTGTACCTGCTTACGTTTGTTGGACGAGATTTAATTTGGTTTTGCATTATAGAACACATGAAGATCTGATAGTTATTAACTTATTTTCAGAGCACCATCTAATGATTTACTTTGCTGACAGTGCCATTTTTCTCTGTGAAATATGACATTTGGGGTAGTCTGGATGACTGCAGAGGCTGTAAGTTTGAGCTGAGTAACCTGAGGTAGGCTTTATTCCTAGTTTCTTTTTTTTATTGGCCTTTTTGTATGTCTGGAGACAAATCACTTTGTTTCCATCTTTCAGGTCCTTCGTCTGTTAAAATGCAGCTAATGATAGTGATTTCCTTCATTAAACATCTTCAGATCACTAATCCAAGCCACTATTTAAAAGTTAAGTATTACTTATTACTATATTCCCCCCTTCTACAATGATCCCTGTGCAGAATGTAAGCCTGAAGCACATGCTTGACTGACTTCGTAAATTGAAATAGACTGAAGCATATGTTTAACATCTGTCTTTAATTGGGTACCTATAGATGGAGACGAACCTGTGAAGCATTTCGAGGTCTCTAATTTCTAAATTTGCTGCTTTCCAGCACACACCAAAACTCCTGTTTGCTCATTCTCAGGGGAGTATTACCACACTTATCTTTCTCAGCAGTCTTTTCAAAGAGGAGCAGTGTGCCCTGCCTGAAAGGAGTTTTATTAGTAAAATGAGCTTTTATTTAACTCCTTACAGTTAACTTGCTAGTTTCCTCATTTATTCTGAATTAGAAAAATAGTCCTATAATGTTTGTTATTTTTTTCTCAAGATTGCATCCATACGATTCTACTCATTAATTCTATTAGTTAATTCTTTCACGGTTTTGAATTGAGTTGACACTGGTTTGTCATGGAGGTCACACTTCTAGAACTACGATCATGACAGCACCTGGCTCCATTTCATCTGATTGTCTTCTCTTATGGTGAAACATTTCATCCCAGGTAGCCTTCCCTAGCATTAACTTTATTCCACAGTTTATGAAGTTCTGAATGACTTCATTTATCACTCCAGTTACAAATAATATACAAGATAGTTTCTGTTCCTGCTCATATGAGAATGGAGAATTTCAGCAGCTCACATTACCAACAAACAGAAATAGCAGAAAAGCCTAAGCCTCGGCATAGGTTTGCAGCCCTCGGTACAAAACAGAAGCACACAGCTTTGGCTTACAGATGTTACTGTGTAGCTGCCATTGTTTGTAATAGAGAAAATAGTCTGCAGCAATTACCAAATGTTACATAGATGTTGTGGTCTCTGATGTAAGTATCTGTTTTAAATGTGCTATTTTTTCTGATGACAAAAGAAGTGAAATGATGAAGTGCTGATATTCTATAGGCTCTGATGTATTTTGGGGGTATCATTTGGGCTCTTCCTTTTAACAAAATTTTAATTTTACAACAAAATGTTCAGTGATATAAATCTGAATGCTTGCACCAGATAAACGGAGGCCAGATCCACTCATAGGCTGCACGGGATGTGCACTTAAGTGCTCTTACAACATTCTACTACTCGTAAGACATTTAGCTGTTTGTATGAGAAAGTAGGAAATGGATACTTGGTTTGCACCAGCCATTTCTGACAGGAGAGAAGAGTGAGGCTCAGGGAGCTGCTTTTTTGGCTGCTATGCTACAGCTAGGTTTATAGTCATAATTCATTCCTGGACTCCAGGTGGAAATTTTAAAAGAATTGTTTGAAAATTGGAACATATTTTGTGCGTAGTCAGCATTCTTTAAGGATCTCATATTGGTAATGGAATGTGTTTGGAAGGGGCATTAAAATAAATTTAGATGTGCAGTGGGTCTTGAGTGGTGCAAGACTTACAATGGGAAGCTAGAAATCATATTTAATTTGAATCCAAATTCAACTTAATCACTGAAGATTAGAAAGTAGCTGTCATCCGGGCTTTGAGGAATGACTGACGTGCTTGCTGTGTTTGCCAGCCGCTATGAAAGGAATTTACTGCTGTCTTTGACTATTTTGAAAGCAGTAATCTAATTGCTAAGTGGGTAGAAATGTACAGACCATCTTGCTGCTTACTTAGTAAATGAAATTTTTTTGCAGGGTTGCTATATGGAAACAGAGTACAATAAAGCTTATTAAAGTTGCTGTAATGTAACAAAGAGATTAAAAGCGTTATCTTCAATGTGACAGCTACATTTTGTTCTCTAGGGAGTGTTTTGAAGCATTTATTCCCTGCCAGGAAAAAAAAACAAAACAAAAAAAAAAACTTCTGGTCTGACACATTGAAGTTTCACATAAGAAGTAATAGTGTAAAATTACTAGACCTCATCATGAATAATTCAGGATTTCTAATTTAATCTGAGGCCTGTCTTTACAAATTAAGTTAATGGTAAACTTAACGGTAAATAGTGATTTGAATGAGATAATAGACTTTTTTTTTCTTCGTACAAATTTACTGGAACCAATTATAAAAACTAGATGAAAGACAGAGCCCAAGTTTTTAAACTCTTCATATTACTTATAGTTCTTTCCAGATCACCCAGTAATTATATGACCAAGTAAACAAGTATTGATTGCAGAGAATGGTTTGAAAGAAGAGATGAGTGTGTCTCATGTGTTCCCTGTGCAATGTGATTACTGAAACCACTCTGTAGCCTCATCTGGACTCAAATGACTGCTTGTGCACTTAAACATAGTAGCTACTTATTTAGAAGAAATGTGAGTCTTGATTTACATCTGTGATATGCAGTACAACATAGAGTGAAAGTATGCACTTGCTGATGGTTCTCTAAACCAGTCTAGCAATTCCTTATCACACAAGTAAGGAATCAGGAATCATTTAGAAGCTTCGAAAACCTGGGCCTCTGTAACAACAACCTTAAAGATCCCTAAAGGTCTGTCTCTGGATGTTTTGGGGAAGAAATAAATGCCTTTCAGTATTCCAAGGAACAACAGCCACTTGCAGTTTCAGAATGAAGCAACTGCTGAAAAGCCAAGTTAGAATAAGCATGGACTCTGAAGGAGACAGGGACGGAAGGAAGGAAAACAGCCATAACTCTGTCCCCCCAAAAAAATGTTAAAAAAAAAAAATCTATAAATGTGGTTTTTGACCAAAAAAAAAAAAAAAAGCTTGCCATACTTGGTGCCACCTTCTGCGCTGTACAGCCCTTACTAGGACTTTCCCCAGGGCATATTCCTGTCAGAGAGCAGAGAACTGCAGAGTAAAAGCTTACCAGCATGCAGAATGAAGGCCTCTGACATTAAACACAAAGTCTCAAATGTAAAAAAAATAAAAAAAAAAATCAAGTTCTATGCCTGCTGATATACTACTTCATTAGGAATACACTAGAAGTTCCTTTCAGAATACTAAAATGGCCTGAATAGAGCCTTTGCACTCCTTCAGAAGCACAAGAGAGTTTCATTACATGAATCACAGGCAATATAGGGTGAGTCTTAGAATAATTTCCAATTGGGGCCACCATGTGCTGATGAAATGAAGTAGTATCAGTAGATTCCTGAACCAACAACTCAAATCTCATAATAAATTCTGTTTGTTTGTTTGTTTGTTTGTTTTTACTATTGTTTTCTAATCTGCAGTCATGGGGTATCAAGCTACAGCACACATCAGCAGATGACATGGCTATGACGGCTTCTGGGTTGCTTTTGAGTGGTCAGTTCCCATTTGCTTGTGTACCACCTGTTGCACTGAAATTTCTAGGAAGACTTTTTTTTTTGCCCCTCTCTGCCCCCCCCCTTTTTTTTTTTAGTGGCACGATTACTAGTTGTCTGCTATACTCTCCAATTGGAGTTAATTTAGTCAGCAAAGTTAAGTGCAGGACTCAGTTTCCCAAGATGTGAAAGGCAAGTCTTTTGACTTTCTGTGTCCCCAAACGCTTGTCTTTATTGTGCATACAAGAACAAGTGGCATATAGACTGTTTTCATGCCTATTGATACTGATAGCCCTTTCTATAAGAAGGTGATCTACAGAGTCTGAAAATCTGTACCATGTACAGGATAATGTTAACATCAGGTTATGTAGTTAAAATACGTGATTTTAAGTGTGGGCGTAGTCCAGTTGGAAGTCAATAAGAACATTTCTGCCTTTAAGCCTGTATGTAAATGTGTAGGAGAAAAGCCTTAGTTATTAGGTAGGTGTGTGTATAAATATTTATATTCATGTTCGTGCACATACACATGTAAGTTGTTATGCAGCAATAACCACAGAATATATTAATGTTTAATATTCAAATGAGAGAGCGGAAAATATACTGTCTCTAAGTAGTCTGCATAGCAAATGCACAAATAAACAAAAATTGGGCTTGGGAAACTTGACAAATGTTTGAATTCTCTTTTGGATCTTCTGTATTCTGAGCATGTAACTGTAGCTTTGTTTTTGATGTTCTCTGAGCCCTGCGTGTTTTGGTACCCAGAACAGCAGTAAATTGAGTGTCTGACAGCTCCTGAAATCCATGTTCTGTTGCTTTCAGGTTGAATACCTTCTAAAATCAATGAAAGAAAATGTACAATCTTTATACATGTTTAATGTATTTCTGCAAGAAAAGGTCAAATGAAGTGGAACATTTCATTTCTGGTGATCTCGTGTTTGTGGTGGCAGATGGGAATTATGATGATCAGATCCAGCTGATAGCTGTGCTACTCTTAAAAAGGGGAGAAATGTTTGTGCCTCAGTGAGAGTGGGGGGAAGATACAGAACCATCATAAACATCAAGAATACATTAACCTATGTGCCTAACCTGCTGCTTGCAAATTCAGCATGCTCCAGTTAATTACTTTTATGTTGAACTAGAAGGTTTATTTTGCAACAAGTATTACACCAATGTTTTTTCTTACTTGGTATGCACATAAGGCTACAAGGGGGTTCTGTAAGGCATGCATATGTATGCACACATCCATGTGCTTAAGGTGGCATCTTCTGGATGACAGTAACATCTAAAACACCTGCTTCTTAACCTAATGGTTGGTGAAAAACACATCAAAGTATCTAACATCTAGTGTATGCATGGAATCAAATTATCTTTAACAACGCAAAAAATGTGAAGGCAACTTCAAGCTACTCTCCAATATTTAATACTAATTTTAAAACAGGTGCAGAACAGATGCAATATATATACTTTATTATTATTATTATTGCTTCATTTTAATCTTTTTTTCTGTAAGAAGAAAAGAAATTCCCATTGTCTCCAATTAGGAGCAAGTTCCCTGAAGACAGTGATGGCATGAAATAAAAAGGCAGGAACTGATTGCACTTTATTGGATGATTTAGGGATAGCAAGGTCTCAAAATTAACAGGTATTGGCAGAAGTTAGTGGGTATTATGTAATTTATTTTAGATATTGAATATCTGAGTGGAGAGAACTAAATAGAAAACACCCAGGTTCAGAAAATCAAAGCTTTCTGAAAGTGAGCAATTTTGGCTGTCAGTGACCCCCACTTCTTCATTTTCAAATTTGGGACTCGGTTTAATTTCATCAGTTGTGCTTTCAGTTTTTGGATTCAAAGTGAAGCCTATCTGGAAAAGCTTGAGATCCCTCCTAAGAAATCTATGCTGAGCTGCAGTTTTGTCCAGGCCTCCTAATGTTCTAGAGATAGGATCTCTTCTGAGACCTAACAAATCCTATTGCTTAGTATATTACAGGGTGGACCTTAAAGGTAAAGAAATTTTTCTTAATGTCCAGTCTGAACTTCCCCGGTGCAGCTTTATACCATTCCCTTACATTCTAATCATGTTCTTTCTCTCTGTCTCTCTCTGTCTCTCTCTCTCTCTCTCTCTTTTTTTTTTTTTTTTTTTTTTATAAAATTGTGCTGTATAGTTATGATATCTGAGCTGAATTCTGTTTTTTTTTTTTTTTCATAGTAGACTATGAACTACTTCAGCTCTACAAGTGCTGGACTGAGGTTAAAACTACTACTCTGTTATGTATGACACTACTAGAAGAGTTTTAGGGACCTGACAACTGAATGATATCCCTCTCTGTATGATAGGGAGAGGACAGATCTTAAAATAGCATCCGAATTTTATGTATTTGTAGATACAGTCTGCTATCTGGCTTTATCTGTGTGGATTGCAGTGCAATTCAGGTGAGGGCAAGTGTCCAATCCAGCTCTAGAGAAGAGTATTTCCATTCTTGAGCTCCCATGCTTCAGGGTTAGTTACTCATGCCGCAGGTCCTCTGACCTTGCTGCATAGGATTTTGTGGCTGCTTGTGGTTGTGAGTGGGCATATCCAGGGCTTTGTAGCCACTGGTGGCTTTTAAAGGATTTCATGCAGAACAGCATACAGATCTTACTGTAGGAAGCAAAACCATTCAATTGTTCGCCTGGGATATTGAGCTCCCCATCTCTTTGAGGTTTAATTGGTACCTTAATTGCAGCTTAACTGGCATAAAAGGCTTTGCACTGAAAACATTCAATGTGTATCCTATTAAAATAAATTTTAAAAAAATCAATAATTTCAAGATTTCACTTGAGCTCAGTACAGTACTTTTGGAATACATCCCTTGTCAACCTGCATGACCAGAATATGCAGCCCTGCTGCCTTCTCAGTAGGTCTTTCTGTTGTGTGCCAGAATGGTCTCTGGTAGTCGTATATTGTTACAGCTTGTTTTCCTGCTTGAATCTTAAAGTTAAGGGAGCTGAGCTTCCTCCGGGTTATAATGTAGTTGAAAAAAGTTGTGCTAATGACTGGTGGTTGTTCCATACAATGGCAGCATTGAGGTCTTAGCCTGGCAGGTAGTTTAGCTGGGGAAAAATCCTCGTCATCACACACCCCGTATGGACTTCTAGGATGAGAATACACAGCCACTGCAGTATTTAGGAAAAAGTCTTTTAAGTATTGTGGCTCCATTTTTTTTGCCTACTTTTTGTTGACAGTGAGTCTCACTTTAAGGTTACCAAAGATTGCACTGTTCTAACTTGTTCTTGGTCTAGCAGTCCATATTTCTGTGAATGGGAAAGGTCAAAAACATTTGGTTTTTTGTTTGTTTGTTTTTTTAATAGTAGTAGGTTTTGGTAGGATGTTGTTACAGGTAGGTGTTTTTCAGAAGGTATGTACTTGAATAATAGTTCTGTCAACCCTTAATTGGCTTAAAAATTTCTGGATCTCACACACATTACTCCTGAATATTTACTTTTTCTTTTTTCCCCGAGACCCTGGCCCTCACATTAGGATGCATAAGGCCTCATTTGAAACAAATTACTTTTAAAACCAAAGCTCTTTTCAGCCCCAGGAGATGTACATGATTAGAGAGTTACTAAGCACGTTAACGCAATCACTCAGGCTGTAAGAAAGAAATATATTAATGGAAAGCGATCAGCAAGAATCAATAATTTGCTGGGAGACCTCAGTGAGAGGGGAAAGAAGTCCCTCTGGCTTTTAATTTTGAAATCCACATTAAGATGTGCTGAGTACTCATGATCCTCATGGGATTCATCATTCCTTATTAACAGCAGATAGGATGATTTTGCTTAAAAAAAAAAAAAAAAGTGACAGAGATGGAGGAAAACTTAAATCTGTAATTTCTGAAATTTCTGAAATGATTTTAAAAACCCTCTGAGCTACTGGCATGTTTTCAATAAGTTCAGTTGCATAGATAAGACTGGCTAAGGTGAGCAGAACAAAACAGTTGCTAGCTGCCTATCCTGTGGCTGTGAACATAACAGAAGCAATTTGATGTAGCCTTCTCCAAATACAATTATCTAATAATTACATGTCTCATATAGGGTAATATGGAGTTTTCTGAGACCTTATTTCCCTGTGCTTCCAACAGTTGTAAAGATGATCTGATAAGAGAGAATTTGACCTGAGTTACCTCGTGTGCCACAGTGCAGAACTGAGGTTGGTCACGTTGGTGCTTTAGTGCAGGGGATCTTCATGCACATACGTGTCAATGTATGATGTGTATGTATGCATTTATGGAAGTATGACACGTGGGTGTACTTACACATATATAACTTTGAAATGTTGCGATTAGATGTCTTTGTCCCCCAAAATCATTCTGTATCTTAACTACACTATGTGAGCATAGTTCTGTATCCCCTCTTTCTGGAAATCCATGTCTAACACATGAAAAGGATGTTGCAGACCCTTCATGCTGTCAGGAGGAGTGAGAGAAGTTACGGGTTTAGGTCTATTATCCCTTTATTTTTTTTATATTAAGTTGCTCAAATGTACATACAGTCTCTGAGTAGTTTTGATCTCCTCTCTAATCATCTTATTGGATTTGAGTATAGGTTACTTATTCCCCTGTTGACAACTTTTTATAAGTGTGTCTGTACTGAAGCCAGTGCTTCCATGAATATACATTAACTATTTCAGTTTTATTTTTTATTTTTATTTTTTCTTCTTCTGACTTGTTTCTTACATTTTACCAGGCCTGGCATGATCTCACGGTTCCTGTAGTAGGAAAAACAATCACCACCAAAATAGTAACTAGTGTAAATAATATATGCAGAGCTCACATTTTATCTGAAGGCATAGAAATGCATAGGAGATCATGGAAAATGATTGCCTTTAGGATACATTAGCTGCATAATACATGGCAATCAGCTGTGGCGTGGAAGAAGGCGGTCTACCCCCTCAGTGTAGTACTGCATGCAGCTCAAAACAGAAAGAGCCTTTTATATCTAAAAGTTCAAGAAAGATTTAGATATAAAAATAAGAGAGAGTTAGCTGGGCTTTGGACAGGAAAATGGAATAAAACTCACTACTTATCAAAACTTGGCTAAGGTAACAGATTAGAATAAAGTTTTACAAAATTTGTGATCTAAACAGACATTACAGAACTATTTTTGTAACGCTCAAACACTTAAAGTCAGTGACAGATTAGTGACTGGTAACTGCAAGGTTAGAGATCCAGGTTCACAGGAATATGCTCATTATATATTCTGTAGCCATCAGAATGGGTCCACAGTGAGCACAACAATTCCTATTGACAAATACTTCCAGCGTCACCTTTGGGCTGGGTGGTCTTTTCAATCTTGATAAGTAGACTCTGTGCATTCACCTGTAACCACTATTCTCATCTGTAACCTGCATTTATATATTTATTGCTGTATGGAGAGGTGTGTTTTTGGCAAGCAGAATCTATCTAGTGTTGTGTTCTGTGTGCCCTGCAGCTATTTTCTCTCTCAGGTGTGTTCAGCTCAGTTTTGGGCCACCTCTGTGGTACCCCATATCTTAGCCACTGTTTTATTTATTTATTTACTTATTATTTTAAACACCTAATATCAACTTTGCATTACATTCACTTATAAATCCATGTGCATCCTGATGACCTACATTAAGCCTAATGACCCTTCTTGTAGACTTGAATATAATAAATAAGAACAGATATGTCATGGAGGTTACTGAGTCAAAGCTAAACCTAGTGAGCAAGAACCTTGGAGCTCCAAAGTGAGTCTTGTAACAATTTGATTCCTAAGGAAGTGGAAAGAAATCAATAGAAAACTAGTCATCCATTTTCACAGAGGCCATGCTTTGGTTTAGTCCCTCGCTTCCTGGCCAAGTTTCTGTCACTATTAGGTGGATTGCACTGGTGGTTTTCTCTAGATACGGATACGTTTTCAGCTTGCCCCTTGTACTGTTGAAAGCTTTGTCTTATGTTGTATGTGATCTTTGCTCTGGTGTTCAGAGAAATGGTCCAACTTTCTAATTTAACAGATGCTTTGGCAGAAATGTTTTTGGTATGCTATAGTTAACAGGTATTTGATTTCATTGTTCTTTTTCATATATGCTCCCTTGGTGTACTGCACTAAG
This sequence comes from Stictonetta naevosa, assembly GCA_011074415.1. Classification (NCBI taxonomy): domain Eukaryota; kingdom Metazoa; phylum Chordata; class Aves; order Anseriformes; family Anatidae; genus Stictonetta; species Stictonetta naevosa. The sequence goes on from CM021703.1 coordinate 5,709,788, forward strand.
TGATGATATGCTGTGATGTCACGATCTGAGAGGTTTTATCACTGCGTTTCTTTTGACTGGCAAACATACGCCATAAAGCTTTGTGTACGGTATCAAGGCAGAAATAAAATAGTTAAGGAAAAAAAAATACCTCTCTGAAGAGGTATTGAACAAGAATTGAATTGAACAAGAAAGTTGCAGTACTACTAAGGAAATAACAACAGGAAGTGTCAGGGGGACTTACAATGACAGAAACTTCTCTGGTCTTGTATCCAAAACACTAGAATAAATAAAGTCCAGGTTTCAAAAGCCTAAAGAAATAAAAAAGACACAAAGTATAACATTTACAGCATGTGTTTAGCATGTCCTTAGAAACCAAGAGCTAACAAAAATCTGGAAATTACATTCTGGATGGGGTGCAATAAAACCACAGGTTTCTGTCTCCTTGGTTTCATTTGCTACTTATCCTATTGAACATGGCCAATGTGTCTTTTAAAATAACTTGCAGGGTAGATTTACCCTACCTCTGATCTCTGATTTGTCCATTCCCAACTGATTTGATATTATCTGCTTTTCAGCTGATGCCCTTGGTGCAGACAATGAGATTTCTTTTCCACATGCTCTGACCCTGCACTCCCCACATCAGATCTATGGCTTGTTTCTGTTGTATGAGGATATGAAATTCTTTATATAAAAAGATGTGCCGCAGCAAAGACAGAAGGTTTGCAGCTAGCAAGTCTTTGTTATTTGTTTTTTTTTTTTTTTCTGGAGGTAATGAGGCTATTTTGAAAGTCACTGTGTTCTGCTTTCTTCTCTAGGACTGGTAATCCCATGAGAGGACTGGTAATCCCATGAGTACTCCTGAGCTGGAGCCTTGTGCAGCTTCAGCAGCTCTGCATGTTGGGTTGAATTTTTCAGTTAACAGTCTCTTCTCTGTCCCTTTTATCATTTACACCATCCGATTTTATTACAAAAAAATATTTTAAAATGCAAAAAATGTGCTTTTCAGTTTCCCTGCTATTAACCTAAAATTTAACTTCTTGTCATGATGCTTTTAATGCCAACATGGAAACATTTGTGTATGTAATGAAGGAGCTTTGTGCCCAAGCACTGTAAACCAGCAAGGCAAATAGCAGCTTTAGCCAAAGCAATGGAGGAGTTTCACATTGTTGCTACTCTTCTGCACTTTCCAGATCTTTCTAATTGAGCTGAGTTTCCATTGCAAACTCAGTTTTCAAGCCTTCTAAAAAATAACGTAGTCCATTCCAGGAGAAGGAAAGGACTGATAGTAGATTTATGGATCAAGTAGTTTTTTTGCCCTTTAAAAAAAAAAAAAAAATGTTTTTGCTTTTTGGTTTAATGAAAAAGTGGGGAGGATTGTTGGTTTTTTGTTTGTTTTATTTGTTTGTTTGTTTTGCAGAATGTGCATCTTGTATGTAAATGACCTTCTGAAGTTCATGTCAAATGTGGTATTTAGAGAAAATAGTTTTTATTTCCTTTTAAAAAAGTCTTGCTTTTCATATATTTAAAATAGTGCAGGCTAATGTTGTCAACCCTATTTATTTTATTTGCTGACAACGTGCTTTTGTTGCTGTTGATGGAGTGTTTAGTTGCTCCCTTGCTTCGTGAAAAGAAGGACTACAATTTCTGCAATGAGAGAGATTTGGAGTTTAAAACAAGGAAAATAAGTGTTTAAGACAAAACTGCAAATATTCAATATGCAAAAAGTTAAATGGTAGCAACAGAATTGAAACATGAGGATTTGAGACCGCAGTGCACTGTGACTACACTGACCTGGAACTGTAGCCTTGTGTTGCACCATACAGTATATTGTATAGCTCTTGACAATGCTTTCTTTTGTACATCACAAAAAGTTAATACAAAAATGGATATTTCCCAGAGCTCTTCAACAATTTTTTGATTTAATAGACAACGTTAATCCTTCAAGCCTTCTGATGGTCTGTATTTTGTGCTTCTTGGCACTGGCACATCATCACTTGAACAGTTTCTGTTGAAGAGTACCTGTCAGCAATAAAGTAAGCCACCTCTGATTTTAAAAAAGTGAAGTAAGAAACAAAGCCAAAAAAAATCACCAGCTGAAAACAAAACTCTGTGGGGCTGGAGGAGACTTTTACTCTATTTGCTTCAGAGGGGCTGATTAAATGTGTGGTCTCTCTTAAACATTAGCTTGTATATATTTTCTTGGGCTTATCTTTATTAAATTGTTGTGGCAATATAGCAACATTTCTCAGCGTTTGAGATGTTACAATGAATTTTTGCCGTTACCTTTCTTTTAGGTAGCATAAAAAGCTGCAGCTCCATTTGAAAATCAAGCAATCTGGGCTTGACTTGAGCAGCTTCGCTTCAGTGCTTTCAGTAAAATGTAAGAATACAGCCTTCAATATTCCACATGCAGAGAAAATTGTTGATAAATTATAATTCTTTGAAATAGATTTGTATGAAGATATAGGATAAAAATAGGCATCCATGATAATTTTCTGGAGGAAAAAATAGATAAAAAAGCATAAAAGCTTCACTGATAGAATTCCAGTCCCTGAATTTTAAGCTGTTCTTTATGTTCATGGTATGTCATTCTGAGCTAATTTCACTTGGAAAAGCACTGATTTTTGTGCGACAGACAAGTATGAAACTTTCAGCTGTAGAGAGGAATATGAAGAGCTTGATATAGCACAGCATGGTATCTTCTAATAACTTATTCAGACTAGGAGGTCCCAGAATAGAGATCTGCAAATGTATGGAGTATTTCAGTCTGGTTGAATTAATAACTAAATTAATTAAAATTAAAGCATTCAGAAATTTATGAAGATTGTGGTTTTCTGTGTGTTTCTGTAGAAATGAAATCCTGAAAAGCATCTTTGGGATTTTTTTTTCCTCCCCAAAAAGGAAAATGTGTCATTTTGTGTTGTTTCCTTATTGCTCTGAAGGTCTAAATGAGGTTAACCCATAAGAAAATCATTTCACATGGAAGAAAAAAAAATGACTGAAACAATCTCCTTTTTCATCTAAGTTTGCCAGCAAACATGCTGGAATGGATGTAGTTTTTCCTCAAAGGTTTCCTAATCCATTTTAGGAGAAACACGTACTTGGAGAGAGGGCAACCAATTGCTAAACTTAATGTAAGTAATTGAATTAAGAGCTGATATTTCTCGAACTTGGGCAATTTCTGGAAGTCTTGGCAGCTGGCAGGGAAGAGAGAAGTGACAGAAGGGCTGGACAATGAAAGTCTTTGTTCAGAGCTACAAGGTGAGGGAATACAGGGAGTTTGTGTTGAAGAAGTCAGGTTATGTTTCTGGACAATGAACTGGGTTTCTGCCTACTGTTCGTAGGTCTACAGTACAGGTCTTTGGAATTGCAACACCTAAGCTTCCTGAAACTGGCTGATTTTTAAATAACTTCATTGTAGTCTGCTGAAATCTGTGGGTGACTCTGGAGAATCCATCTATATTTGAGGGAATGATGGGATCTTTCACAACAACAAAAATTCACTGATTTTGAAATAGGAGGGGAGCAGAAACCTCCAGGTGAGGTAGAAGTGTGCTCGCTTGATGAAATAGCGTTCTTACTAACTAATGTTGGAGTGCTTATGTGCTCACTTTGTCATCTTATGCTACAGCCCTTTAGCATAGTATCAAATTTCTCCAGATCAGGAACTTCTAAGACAGATTCTGATCTGAAAAATCAGCCTTTGGATGAAATTTTACTTCACTCATACTTGACAGCATTTTTTTTTTTTCCACTTGACCTCAATGCAATCTGTTTTGTTGTTGTTGTTGTTTGTTTGTTTTGGTGGCTATATCTGTTAGGCTGTTACCAGTATAGGAGTAAGGAGGATCTAAGCTCTAAGTCTTTTTTCTCTTAAACATAGATAGATACTAAAGTATGACTGATTCTTGTTGTTAATCTTGTTGTTGTTGTTTTGTTTTGCTTTGCTTTGTTTTCCTACCACTCCTCTTTTCTTTAATTGCTTTCTCTTTTTTTATTTCAAAATTTCAGACACACAAGCAGACTGACTTACTGGCAGAATACCTTCCTATAACTGTATCTTTAAAAGCCTATTTCTCAGCAAGAGCATGTTTTATATTTCAGTGGTTCTTTCTTGACTCCATTGCAAAATGTAATGTAGTGTAGCTGATGGACTTCATTTAAAAATTTGGAGTGAACTCACTGTAGTTTTGGTACTCTTCAAGTCTGGCTTTCCACTTTTAGATGGGAGACTTACAATGTAACTGAAAAAGATGGTTATGAATATTTTTTAAGCAACACTGTTGTGAGAAGTTAATGCCACTTTAATAGATTATTAAACATAAGCCTATTATTAGCAGTATTGATGCACAATTAAATTTCTGAAATCATATAAATGACATACATGAGTACTATTAAGTTGCCATTCTGTTTCCTTTCCTACCATGCTTAGAACCAAGCTATGAGCCTACTCCTCCTTCCAAATGCGTCTTACCCCACCTGCCCGCAACAAGTACTTCAGAGTCTGGCGGGTTGTTCTTTGTCCTTATCAACCTGAATTTTGGTATATTAATACTCCAGCTCAGTGTTTCTGATGATCTTTGGGGGTGACTTTGCATCCCAAGACTCCTGTCTGTGACCCTATGGTTCATAATAGTTGCATTTCATCCATGTTCTCCACCCTTTGGTCACACAAGTAACTTGCTTTAGCTTCAACTCCCCTACTTAGACCTAAGTTTGCTCTCTCTTAAGAATGTCAGTTAAAACTTGGCTTTGGTTTACGTAAGTAATTAATACAAGTGCTAATAAAAATTACTCTGTGTATAGCATCATCCTCATTTATGTGCATTTTGGAGAGGAATGAAAATGCGTATATATCTTTGTCATATAGCGCCAGCTAAAAATCAAGATGAAAATTAATACAGTTAAACAAGACTGGGAATATTAGGATCTCTGGGTTACTTCTCTGTTCTCTATGGATCTGAATGTATAATTGTCATTAATACTGATAGAAGTTATGGGCTTTAGCTCAAGGACATAAGACCCAATAGAAAATTATCTGTAAAAAGAACTTGATAATCAGCATTCCATACAGTGTCTTATTAAAAACTTATGACTGTTTAATCCCTCCTTTGGATGTAACAGAAATCTTTTCATTATGTTTGGTCTGGATTCATTGGGAGAAATAGGAACAGAGGGAGTTCTTAAAAAGAGCAGTTTATCTTCAGTCATTAAGTCTCATAATTATTAGCTGTTTCCCCCATCCATCCATCAGGTTCCCAAGACACACATGAAGTAGGATTTGTGCAAATTTTTCTTTGCTGTTAATGCATTTGCTTGTGTTTTTGTTGTTGTTGTTCTTGTTCTTGTTTTTACTATGGGAGAAGTTCTGTTGTGTAAGATTTTGGTAAAATGGTTAACTGTTCTGGAGACAAGTATGGAGGTATTAGATTGACTATGAGAGATATGCAGGGTAGATCAAATCCATGGCCTTCTCACATTATAGCCTGAGGTTTATTTTAGTAAGCTGTAACTCAATACAGGCATGTTTAGCAGTTTTTAATGTATTTTTTATTATTCTAAGTAAATTTGTAGTACCTGGAGCTTGTACAAATTATTTTCAGTCATCTCATCTTTGTGAAGTATTATCTAATACTTGATCTTTTCCATTTTGATCAGTATCAAAATGTCACCTTTGATCTTCTTCTTTCACACGTCCTGTTCTTTTTAGACAGATCTGAGGTTGCTTGGGAGAGTGCCTGTACTCTAGCTCATAACAATATATCATCTTCTAGTCTTGACCTCTGCTTCTTCCTTTTTCCCTTCCCAAATCAATATTTGCTCTGTGACAGCAGAAAATAAAAATAAAAAATAATAAAAAAAAAAAAAATAGGAATCTATCTTCCAGACCAGAGCTAGCAAAGAAAGAATAAGCATGAGAAGGAAATAAGCATCCTTTTAAATAGGATTGCTTTGTTCTCCCTGGGTCAGAATCAGCTGAAAAGCACTTTGCCTTTAGATAGCACTTTCTCAGGGTAGGTGTTCTCCCAAACCCTGTGAAGTGGGCAGCTGAGATTTTCACCTACTATCTGGCACTGCTAATTTACATGGATGCTGGAAACTGCAGTGGCAGATTACCTCTGGAAAGATCCCTTATGGCAGTCTCTTTCTGTTTTCTACTTTTCAATTAAAATAATGTTTATTATCATAACATGTAGAGTTAAAAATGTCTTTTGGCATGGCAGGTTTTGCAGTCAAGGCACTGCACTGCACATAGAGCCCAAAGAATTTATTTGCTGGTATTTTTAAAATAAATCCATGCATGGCTCATATTTGAGATCAGTTTGGGAAGCATAGGTGAGTTTGAGAGTATTGTATTGACAGTCCCCACTAATCTTGCTTGCATCAAGTGGTGAAACAACGTTATGTAATCTCCCCAGGCTCCTACTTGTTCATTTTGGTCTAACTGACATTAATGATAAGCATGGCATTTGTATGTATTTAAACTTTGCCAACCTGTAAATTATTCACCAGATAAAATGTCAGTTTTACATGAATATCCCTGAAGATAATTACACCATCACAGAAAAGGAAGATAATGGAAAAGTTCATTACAGTACAAACCACCCAAGTCCCAGAACAAATTGAGTTCTTGTTTGTGTAGGCAGGAACTTGGATACATCTGCAGGTTTTTTCTCTCACTGTTGTTCAGTTGAGTGAACTTTTTTTTTTTAAAAAAAAAAAAAAAAGTGTGTGGGGGGGACAGGACTTGGCGACTTGTGCAATTAGAAGTATGCAAATGATTTTGTAGGCCCAAATCGCACGGATGGATTGAGAGATCAGATTTTCTTTGATCTGACTCTGCATCTACTTTTCAGTCCTCTCTAGGAACAGTTTAATCCAGAAGGAAACAGTTTAGTCTGAAGTTTGAGTGCTGGGCCCTTGTGAAAACTCGTTGTAGAAATCTCTATTACAAATTATAAGATTTGTGTGAATTAAATATGAATATAAGCGTGTGGAAGCACCAGAAAAGAAATGACAGAAGGATAGACGAAGCAAGGTTTGATGGCACTTAAAGGATCAACAAGATCACAGCACAGTTGCATAAAGGTTTCCAAGACCCAAGAATAGGAAAACAAGCAGTGGTGAAATAACGCACAGACAAAAGCTGTTAGGATTGAGGATGGAGAGGAAAGAAAAGTCCAGGACTGCAACAAAACAAAATAGACAAAAGACAGTGAGTAAATCAGTGATGTTTTCTTATTCCCTTAGGACTGGCACAGAATGGAGGGTCTGAAGGTCAGAATCACTGTCAACTCTCCAGAGATGTGAAAAGCATAACCGTATTTCACCTCCTTCACAAGAACAGCCCTGGAGATGTGAAATCTTAGTAGGTGGCATCTCTTCTGCTCCATGACAGTGTAAGTGATAAAAGGCAGATTACTTCTGTGTGTGTGTGTGTGTGTGTGTGTTGATGCTTGCGAGTGTGTGGGTATAAGAAAATGCATGATCATTATTATTATTAAATATGATCATCTTCCTCTCTTATACGGCCTCATATGAAACTTTTCTACATTGTTTTAGCTTTGTTGCTACAATGTTGCTGGGATATCCTAAGTAAATATTGCTATAGCCTCAAAAGTTGCCCTGGTTCTGTTGACTCAGTTCTCAGTGCTTGTGTTGGTATGTGAAACATCAGAATGGATTTACAAGGTATGGCAAAAGAAACAAATTCAGCTGCTTGTATAAGATAGATAGAAATCTTGTGGCTGCAAATCTGTAAAAATTTTCATCTAATTAAGTCTTTTCTGATAGCATTTGGGCCAGGGGAGGGAGGAGATCACTGTTGCAAGCAAGCTAAAAGACTTGTGCAATAGTTAAGTTCTAGCAGTTTTTTTTTTTTTTTTTTTTTAAAAAAAAGTCCATATAACAAATAGAATCCTTTTTTAGCCTCATTCTGTATGTATTATAGTAATTGCATACATATAACATTACTTAGGTAATAAAAACAGAAATCTACCTATATTATTCAAAGGTCTGCATCCACGCTTTGCCACAGATATCACTATTCCTTCTGACAGTCCAATATTACATGACCATGTTCTCTTCCTTAGAAGGAGTGCTGTTCCAGCCTGTAAATCCACACTTGCCTTTGGCCTGTGTGCTACGCATAAATTAGAAAAAATGACACAACATATAGTACAAAGTTACTATTGTCACACTGTTAGAGGCAAAAGTCAATGCTGTGAAGTCCAAACTGCTATTTCTCACTATAGAAAATAAATAAATCCCTCTTCATTATAAAACTTTCTCATCTCAGTGATGTGACGGTGCCTAATTTCAATGTTGTTTTGTCTCATGTTTAACATGTGTTAAACATAGTTGATCCACTACTAGAAGTCCGGGTAAAAATAGTTTAAAGGTCTTGCTCTTTATCTAAATTTCTGTTGTGGGCAAGATCACTTATTATTTAAAAATTAATTTTCTAATGACTCCTGAAGTTTATGGATTTATTTTTTTCTCTCCATTAAATGAGGATTCCTAACTGGTCATCCACACTTCTGAAGGAAGAAGGAAAATTTGTAAGTGCTTATGATGCTTTTTGTACAACCCAGATGTCATTGCCAATAAATGAAGTGTTTATTTCTAATAAATTAGAAAAATAGTTGGTGCAAGATCCAGAGACTTGGGTGAAGGTTTGTATTGGGCAGAAATGCAAATTGAAACAAACTACAAAAAAAAAGCAACAAACAAACAACAACAATGAAACACACCACCAAACCAACACCGTAATATGCTTTTTGAAATAAGGTTTAGGTGCAGTTGTCTGTTATAGGACTTTTGATATTGCTGAACTCCTTTCTAACTGGCAGCAGTACTGGAGACACTAAAATTCTCTGCTTTGTATTTGTATAAATAAATATCAAATAGTTTGTTGCTTACTTGTTTCAGAACATTTTAAGAATTCCTTTTCATATGTGGTCACAACTCCACTGACACCAAAAGGGCTCTCTACCTGTGAATATTAACTTTCAGAATTAGGGTGATATATGGGTCATTAATTTATAAATAATTGAAATTCCACTTTGCTGTTGTAGAATCATGAGAGTATAGAGAGTTCAAAGTGTCTAAAGCAGATCTGTAAAAGATGTTTCTGTAATGTCTGTAATGTATCTTACGTACTTGCATCACAATTAGAGTTAAAAGGTATGAAAATGTCAAAAACTAGATATTTCAAGACTGGCAAAACACTTTTTTTCCCCTTCTCTTTATTCAGTTGAGCTATTTGTTTAGCATCTCTAATTACAATGACTTTTAAAAGTGTACTCATTGTGTAGCTAATCTTCTGGCATGTAGCATTTTCTCATATTTAGATGCACAACCACAGAGTTCTTGCTGTGAAACATATCAAATATGAAATTGGGCTATGCTCCTTGATTATAGTTCTCCAGTTACATGATAATTACAGGTTGCAATTACAGGTATCAAAATTAATTACATTTCAGTTGCGCTGTTTTACACAATGATGCTATTATTTACATTAAATTGTAAAAATGCTTGGAAATACATAGATAGAAAATATGACAATTTCCCTTCTCCCAGAGTCTTCATTTGCAATTCAGTCAACATTTAAAGTGAAGAAGTTTGCAGAAATATAAGAGCATAGAAGACAAAATGTGTGTTAGTTCTATTTAATTAATGGAATAATTTAGTCCAGCTCCTGATCAGAGCAAAGACATCTTCCTTTTTGTTGGATGCACATATCAGTGGCTTGGGTAATGAATGTGAAGTTAATGAATGAAGAATTGGCCAAGATGAAAAGCTATTATTTCAGAACCTCCAGTTGTTTGGAGGCAGCTGCTTGAGCAAAAATCCCTGAGAGGCTTGCTTTCTTTGGGTACCTGGAAATTTCAATTGGCCTTGCCAGTGTTTCCCTCCCTCAGCTACTTTCAGCATTAGCACTCTTTTGATGGCACTGCAAATGCATTAGGTATAAATTTAACACACGCATGTTTATTTTTTTTCTGACTTCGTTTACTCATTATCTGTTGTATGATGCTCAAGCATGATGAGGACCGTAGCATCAGTATTTTTAGCATTTTATTTATGTAGCATGATTTGATTGACTTTTTTTCCTTTATGTAATATTGTCTTATTTGCATGTGTTTTAAAGCCAGCTGTCATTAAAATAAATGATGGTGCTTTTACATTCACTTGAATGGCAGTTGGTGTCAAAACAAAATTTGTTACAATTTATTTTACCTTGTAATGAAACTTGCAGTGCTATATTTGCTGCATAACCAAGAACATCATGAAAATTAACCACTGCACCTGCTCAGTACTTAATATTCATTCTTGCATAAAAATAGCTAGCTCACTTCGATTTTCCACACTACACCTAAAGACTGTCTCTGTTTTGAGGATGCTTAGCAGACAAAATCTAGTCATTTTAATGTAGGGCCTCTCTTATTTAGGGAGCTGAAACAGCGCAAAAGTCAGGTTGTGGTCATGTTTTGTGCTGTTCCAGTATGCAAAACCATTTAATGGATTTCAGTATTTTTCTCCAGTACCATTTTTTGACAGACTTAAGTCTGCTGAGATCAGTCCATTCAGACAGTAACTCTTAAAATCTGCATCCATAAAAAAAGCACCAGCTCAGCCTAACACCCCATACTGCTGCTACCAAATAAAAACCAAAACAATAGCATTTTGAGGCTAATGAATCCTTTTTCTAAATGAGACGTCACTAAGCAGTTATTAAGTATATCAGAGTCATGACAAGTTTTTATATATTTTAATCCCAAACCATGGTTACTTGCAGAACACTGAAGATTACATAGCATTTCTAAATACATCTAATCCCCAGAGTCACTGAAGCTTGTGACACTTTATAAGCATTCTTACTGAATCTGTAGAACTTCTGTCTGATTTTGCTTTGCCAGACTGTGCAAGTAGATAACAGTGTGGAAGGGCAATGGTATGTCCGTAAAGAAAAGTGAGTATCAGGGAGGATTGAAATAATACATGATGAAATGGAAACATGCTTTAGAAGCATTTCTGTATGCTGTCTCAGGGTCATATTATGCATGTCCATATGAGTAGTATAAAAAAAAACTAAATTGAATTATTGAGCCTGACTTCATATGTTTGAGATGAGCAGAGTACAAACGGATTTTGCACCTCAGCTCCATCAACACTGATTTTGGGGTTAAGATACAGTTTTCCCTAGACTGCCATATATATATGTATAAACACATATGTATACATATATAATGACAGCATTCTTGTTTTACTCTTAAAGTGAAATAGGCATCCTTCTAATCTCTTGCATTGCCGATGCCCACTCTTTAGTTAATAGATTTGTGCGTGTTGTGATATACACATGTTCACGCAGACTAAAATGCTGCTTAATGTGTTTTCATACTGCAGATGTTATTCAATAGCAAAGATTATTTTTCTTTGTCTTCAAAAAACACCTTAAAACCTCTGGAAAATAAAAATCTCTATGGAACAGAGGGGAAATATTACTAGACAAAGAAAGTTGAGAATAAAGTATTACTAGGCTAATTATCAAAATGATAACTTTTAGTAGGTTTTCTGAGAAATTCTCTTCAGTTCTATTTAATCTGTTGCCATTTAGCACACCCAGTGAATTGTTTTTTAATGGTCCCAGTAAACGTTTTCTGTCTTTTTGTCAGTAAAATGGAGCATGGAACAGGGCTAGGCATGGAAGAGGAGTGGAGTCTGTACCATCTGCTGAACCATAACTCGATTAGGAGCAGGAGTCCTCACAAATTGGAGGCTTGTTGTAAGATGTGTCCTTTGAATAGAATTAGGTTTTGCCCAAATTAAATTATGAACATGAAGAATGATTATAGGCAAGCCCCAAGACTAAAAAAGATTAATTACAGGCCTATTATTAGAAGCTTCTTTTGCATAATCCTATTAGTTTAATCATATGTTCATTTTTCCCCATATGTGTGGGAGCATATTTACCAATTTTATGTAATTGAATACACTCCTTTTTATTTTATTTTTGTTGGTTTATTTTAGCTTTATTTGCCAACATCATTTCAGTCTCTTCTCCCTCTCCAAAGATGGATTTACTTTAGATATTACACAGCACAGTTAATTACAAGGAACAAGTGACTACAGAGAGCATTAGGCTTCTACTCTCTTTTCTGTAGTGACTCACTCTGTTGGTACATTGGGGTTATTAAAAAGCAAACAAAGATGTGTAAAAGGTTGGGTTTGGCGTTTTATTAGATTTATCATGTACAATCTAACAATTAGACAAAGTATCAGCTGTCTATCATAGTATCACTCAATATCATCAGCTCTGTTTTCTGCTTTCAAGTGGTTTATTTGGGTGACACGGTGCATTTCTTAGAAATCATGCAGAGATGCTCTTTTAATAAGTTAAGTGTATTGAACATTGGATTTTAAGCATTTGGCTTTCTTAGGGTAAGATTGTCAATCTGTTGGGTTTTTCTCTGTTCCGACTGTGGTTGGCATCCCTCCGGCTGTCAGACTCAAGGTAAATTTCATGCAAAGCTCCTATTCAAGATGCTACAGCTTGTGGCATGCTAATGTACCAGAGACAGATACTTGTTCATAAAGAATACTAATGATAGCATTGAGAAAACAAATAGGAAATTTGTTTTATGTATTTGGCACAGGATATGGATGGGGACATAATGAGCTGGACTGGTCATTAGCTTCTTGGTGGATGGGAGGTTTCTACTGTGGGCATTTGCAGAGATGAGGTTCCTGGGGGTGGGGGGGGTCTATGCAGGAGATGCTTCATACTTTGTGTGTTGAGCTTTGCAAACGCCAGTCTGCATACTAATTCTTTCTATTGGAAACTGTCATTCCTGGATTTGGTACAAAGTTGTCCCCTTCAGAATAATCCTGGTTCCTGATCTGTAAAAGGTGTAGAAGAACTCCTTTATTCAGGTGCTACTTTTTTTTTTCTTTGCTGAAGGAGATAATAAGCTGTAGAAAATAGTTTTTTTTTTTTTTTTTTTAAAAAAAAAAAGGTTCATGAAATACCTTACATTTCTCTTCCTTTCTTTCTCCACATAAATCGTTGGTCTTCCTCTTTCCACTTAATAGAATGAATAGAATGTGCCTACTTGGAGATGGAAATTGCAAAAGATACAGCAGGATTAATCAAAATGTAATAAATCTGTTTCCAAATGATTGCATGCTTGCCAGATTTTTATGTCAGGCAGAACAAAAGCCAAGGTCTCTAGCTTTTGAGATTTCAATGATTTCTTAGCTAGTAAAGTAATAACTGAATGTTGTTAGCTCTGGGGCAGTTTGTTTCCAGAGTGCACTCTAGTATTAAAAAAAGAGCAAACAAAAAAACACCTTGGTTATTCTAATCTAAAAAATGTTTACAAAACTCACCTGGCTATCCATCAAACCAAGAAGCTTTTCTGTAGTGTTTTCAGTGAAGAGAAGCTGTTGGTCCATGTAAATGGGAGAACAAAATCTATTTGGTATTCCCCAGCGGTACAATCAAACAATTCCCAGAGTAACCTCTCTGTTGCTGTTTGATCAGTCTTCTCACTATCTGTCACTGCTGAAAAAATATTCAACTTCTTGCTTTCTTTTTTTTTTTTTTTTTTTTTTTCAGGGTATAAATACAGGCATATACTATATATTTTAGGCATATACAGTTGTGGGTATATACTGTAGGTATATATACATATTGGTATGTACAGTTTTAAGACATAGAAAGCAACTGTATTTTGTTGGTTGGTTGGTTGGTTTTCCAGATGTGATGTGATTTATCTCCCTTCCCTCCTTTTCCAACCCCCCCCCCCCCCGCCCCCAAAAAAATAATCTACAAAGGGGGGATTAAGGAATGTTTTCTTCTTTTTATAAATCTTTTTTGTATTTGGCCTGAGAATGCAAGGTCAGCTCAACAGTTTGCATCAATGGCATAAACAGTGGTGTACAGAAGTATTTGCTTGTATGTTGTTCATTAAATCAAAAATGTTAATGTTTGCCCAAATTGTGGTCACCAGGTTGTTGCATTTCCTCTTTCAAACCATTACCTTTTAGCAAAAGAATAGAAAGTAGAGCAAAGTGGTGAATGCATAATAGTGAGAGACTAACACACAGCCAGCAAGGAAGAGAGGCTGTTAGGTAACCACAAGGCAAGTCATATTTAGGAGGAAGTTCGTGAAGTTGTTCCTAGAGAGGGAACACGTCCTCAGGTGGATTGGTTTCTTACGTTCCCAGAAGAGGAAAACTTCATCTGGTCGTTTGTTGGTTTGCTTTGCTTCGGAGCTGTGTGTTTGATAAGTTTCAGGCAGTCTTTTCACACAGGGTCTCTGTTATTTTAATGAACTTGCAACATTTGGCTGCGGTAAAGTGTAGCAGCATGTCTATAGTAGAAAGGAACAGTTGCTTTCTTCATTTCCTTGTTTTCCATACCCTAAAGGAGGAATTACCACTCTTCCTGAAGTGTCTCTGATTGAAGCTTCTTGGCTGAGTTCAAAAGAGTTTCCCTGTTCTCAAAGTCTTGCTATATATTATTTCATTTAGCAAATGCTTTGATTTCTTTTCTGTCTGGCTGGTAAAAACTCTGCAAGGAGATTGATCTGCCTTCAGTTTGTTATTCTTTCTTATTAAAGCAAAGAAATTGCTTTTGTGTGCTGGCTTTGCAATATATGCATGTACCTGGATGTATTCCCTTCTCTATCAAGAAATGAAACTTTAATAAGATTAGCATTAACTTCAGCTAACTGGGAGAACATGTGGAGCAAAGGCAAGCTTTAGAAGTGTAAAGGATACATACATGTCTACCCTGTGGTTTTCTACACTATCCCTAAACGTATGCCTGTGGTTTCACTGCTACCCCGGCTAAATCATTGACAGCAATTCTTATAGGCCATAAATAAACTCAATGTGGACTTGTAAAATAAGAAAAAAATCGGTTTGTGTTGGGGTGAGTAAATACAACAAAGACAAAAGCTGTACACGTTGTCCTTGCCAGATCACAGCCTTGATCTTGGGTATGGGTCTGTACAGACCTAAGCCCTAGGTTCCTGCTTGGCAAAACAGGTAACATGACCTTAAAACTTCCTGAAGTAAATAACCATATCTGTGCAAAATATTCTGATAAAAAAGTATGGAATTATTGAACAATGCGTAGTACTTTTTGCCTTTTTCTTTTCCCCTGAAATAAGGCATGTCCTCAAAATCAATATTGCTGGAGGTGCTGTGCTGCACCTTTAATAGGCAGGGTGGAACGGAGGTATCTGCAAAACAGCCTAATCCTGGTGGGACTGAAGAGCTCCCAGGCATAGAGTGGGGATTTCTGACAGTCTGTTTTAATTTTTTAATTTAATTTAATTATGACTGTCTTCTTAACTTCTGCAGCAGAATTAGAAGTCTTTGCAGTATTGCACAGCACACATGCCCAAGTCTAATGTACTCTTGAAGGTTGTGATGGTACTGTAAAGTGGTTTTCTTACAGAAAGAAGTCTTACCGATATATCAAATGACTGTTTTGCAACCTGTGTATTTTAAATATCAAAGTTTGGTGCGTTGTATTGCATTCGGTCCATACTTTGCCTCTGCCTGTTCGTTGTGATTGACAATATAACTCAAGCTGACCAGGAGCCTGAGAGGTTTTTATCTGTTGTATTCAAAAGCTGAAGTGAAGATAATTTGTAGAGTAATGATAATTGAAGTTTTCTGAGAGGAAAATTAACTGTGGCAGTATGGGTGCTAAGCTTATCACCCAAGAAGAGCCAAATCTTCAAACTGAAGCATCAAGAGCAAATCTGTGCCTCTCTGCAGAGCCTTTATACTAGATGAGAGCCTCACCCCAACCATAAGTACGACTTTTAGAACTGTTTTATGCAGCAATATTAAGGATACATAAAACAGTGAAATTTGCAGGATATAAAATAATGTGCCATTAAGAGAGACTCTGTTTTCCAGCAGTTATCATCACTGAAAAACTCTCGTATTAAAATTGGTGTGTGGTGGTGGTTCTGTTTCTTCAAAATTTAGTAAGACACATAGAACAAAGTTTAATTAGACACATGTTCAGCTGAATTACCTCATTATCATTATTCGAATAATTGGAGCTAATTCTAGGTTTACTATTAACAATACCAGAGAGAACTTGTTTCTTAACATTATTTTTTTGTGCAGTTTTTTTCTCTGTACCTTGGGAAATTTATAGGTGCTCAACCTTACATTAACACAGATTTCAAAAGTAGTTTTGTGTTGGAATAAAGAGCTTCTAAAAGTCTTATTTTTAATCTAGTGTAAAACTTCTTATAAAAAAGGACAGGAAGTCTTTTTTACACCTGTGTCATGAGAGATTCCCTTAGTCAGTTTTCTCTGCTTTCATGGTCTCCTCTACAGTAATGGCAAAGAAAAATGCGAGGTTGTGGGAAAAGGAAAAAAAAATCGTATGGAAGTCTAATTGTGAAACGTCACAGTTTAGCAGCATGATTTGTAAACAGTATTGCTTCTGTTTTAAGGAATTTAAAGTAGATTTTAGGGATTTTAAGTTGATGTATCTAAAGGAAGTAACATTTCTTCCTTCATGGTGTCAAAACAAGATATAATTGACATTATTATATTAAAGGATAGGTGAGTACATTCCTGTATCAGAGATAACAAATTTATCTTGACTTCATACTCTGAGAAACTATAAACTAGCAATATTTATAAAGACTCCCAGCCTGCTTTGAAAGTCCAACTGTACCAATGTAGCAGCGCAGAACGTCCTTGGAGATCTTCCAATCTAGCCATCAAATAAACCTTTTATTCCTCTTAAACCAGCTGTTAGGAAGCAGAGAGAAACAGGATGTTTTATGATGCTGATTAAAGCAGTAATCTAGCGTCTGCTTTATTCAACATATAAAGATACGCTGATGAAACAGGGATAAGCAGTCAAATTATTGCCTCAGGTTAACAAACCTGCAATCAGTTCTTTTTTTTTTTTTTAGACCCCTTGTACAACTATATTTTAGTCTAACCAGATGTTTCAGCATTTTAGTTTAATCATTGCTAGATATTCAGTGACGAGAGATTTCAGCATTTGAAGGCCTGACCTTAATTTCTGAAAATCAGATTTCAATACAAACTTTGTGTGTAAGGAATGACAACTCAGATGTTAATTATGATTGCTTTAGCATCTGTGAACCACAGTGAAGTCTTTAAAAGTGTGTTGATTGCATTTCACACAAGTACAGTAATCTGTCCAAATGTATAAAATTGCAGGCTCATGGCCACAGATGTCTTAATTTAGTATATTTTGAAAAGTTTTGAGGTCTTCCTTTAAGTAGGTTTCAATGCTGTAGTAGCTTTTTTTTTGAAAAAAGATTTGAAAAAATTTCCTTGAATTAATATTCTTTAACAGTATCTATGTTTTGATGTAGTTACTATCTTTAATCCTCATTAATGAGGGAAAACACATCAATATGATCAATGTAATCTTCTATTTTCTTCAAGAATCATGTAGAAAAAAAAGAATTGAATTCCTCTTTTCATTGTAGTAACTTCCCATGTTTGCTCTTCTGCTTGTGTATGGGAATTAAGTACTAATAATGGTGATTAGAAGATCTCTTTGTATCTTCAGACCAGCTGAAACACTTCTTGATCGTTTCCAAAAGGGAAGTGGTAAAGTAACTCTTTATGAACGGATGGCAGGACATCACTGAAAAGAAGTATACCTGAAATGTATTGTTATTTCCAGCTAATGAAGGACTCTGAATAGCCTTAGAGACTCCACTCTTTCTTCCAACTCTGTTAAAAGAGCGCTTTCCATAAAGCTTCAAAAGATTAGCCTGTTTCTCTTCAGAAATACACCCACAATCCAAATGTGTAAAAAACAAACAAACAACAACAACAAAAAAATGAACAAAAAACCAAATAAACAAAAAAGTGTATTAGCATGGCCATCCTTACCTTTATTGCTTACCAAAGGTAGAGCGGATTAAAAGTGTCCCTTCAGTGCAGAGCAGCCGTATTATTTTACTCTGAAATATTAGGAGTGATGAATGTTCTGATACCTAGATACTGCACCAGGTTATTACACCAGCATGCAGCGTATGCTAACAGGATATGTAGAATTTCTGTGAAAGAAAGTTTCAGAAGAAACTCAGCTGATCTGTTGCATGTTCTACTAGACCACTTCCATTTTACTGCAAAGCTTTTTCAGAAGATAACAGTGAATTTATGTTTTTTATATTAGCTTTTACATTACCACCGCCTCCTGGGAATTATGCTTATCTTCAACACTGTCAAACTCTTCTCAGGCAGAAGTCTGCTCCTGGGGGTGGCTTCCTTCATTTGTACACCAGGGTTGTTCCATAGTTCACTGTAGGACCAAAAATATATGGAAAACATTTTGTTAGGGAAGTCATAGACAGTCATTTTATACCTGTTGCTCTATGCTAAAATGAATCATGGTGGGCAGAGTAGGCTTAGTAAAGGTACCCATTTGGACTGGCACATTTTACTTCTAGCTGCTCATTAACTTCCAAGCAAAATGTTTAAATAATGGCAGAGGTAGATAGATGTATGCAGTTTCTTTTGGTGGGATTAATTTGGTCTGAATTTTTTTGTGTTGCCCCCATTAGTGCTCTCAGGCAGGTCATCTCAGTGGAAATGTGGGAAATACCAAATCTCCTATTACCTTGTCCAGTACTTAGGTGCTGCATAAGCAGAGCACAGCATTTATTGTGCGATGTATAGTCGGGTGGTTGGATGTCTGTGTACGTAGGTGTGGTACACAAATGCTGCTTCCAGCAGTCATCATTTAAGATCTTATTATCCAAGCAGGCTTATAACAAGACACTTGTAAGTATGATGGATTTCCAGACAGTAAGATCAATAATGCTGTGCCATTTCTTTAATGACTTCCTGCTGATGCTTTACATAATGATCCATTTTTAACAGAAATAAAAAAAAAAAATACACATTCTTTGGACCTTGAAAAGGCACAACGCAGGCATACACTGTAGTATTTGGTTCTATTTGTTGAAGGAGAACAAAAGTTTTAAAATACAGTAGAGAGGATGTTTAATGTACTTGAAACAAAATGCAGATTTCCTAAGAACTGAAGAATTGTTTGCGGCAAAGTGAGCAATGCAGGTCTTGTTTTCAAGGATGCTGGCAGCAAAAGCAGTCCAGTGTAGGAAGTCAGACAAATACTTCTTTATCATCATCAGTCTAGGCTGTGCTGGAACTTCATATATAGATGGAACACGTTTTCCCTGCCGTGATGTAATTTCATATGAAATGCTGTTTGTACTTGTAGCAAACAAGTTAAAATGCAGTCCTTTTTAATGTAGACTGCCTGCAAGAGTTTACAAAGGAGAAAGAAAATAGTTGGCTGAGAGCAACTGAAACTTTTATGGTATATGTGTTTGCGTTTATGCCTTTTCTTTAAAAGCATTATACTTAATCTGAAGATTAATTTACCTTAATTATTTTTCCTCTGGGAATAAAATTGAAGTTTCCTTCATTATCTAATACTAATCAACTTTGTGTTGAGACTCAGAGGTCTTCAAATCTGGGTAAATAATTTCAAGTTGCAAAGCTAACAACTGCATGTACTATTTCAAATTAAATATATGGAAAATAATGCTTAAAATAATGCCAGTTCTTATTTAGTTTTCTAATTTGATTTAAAAAATGAAAAAATGCAAGGGTATGAGAGATCACATACTATCTGCCTGAAATCGACACTTCATGTAGGGGTGGGGTTATGTGCATGTAGCTCTAAGTGTGGCTTACTGCGTTTAGTTATAGATGAGTGTTTAGAAAATTAGAGGTATTAACGTTTTGTGCATGTTGAATACTGTGGTTTAGCTGTTTTGTTGCTGATATTGATCCTGTAGTTAGAGTTCACTAATTCCAATTAATTACATCATTAATAAATCAATTCATCACTCTGATCTTGACCCAACTTTAAACCTCAACCACTGAGCAGTTTCTCCCTGTGGCAGTAAGGAATCTTTCACTAAGTTCAGGAAATATGTACATCATAATGTTTCTGTTTTGAAAAAGTGAAATAAATTATTAAGAAATGTTGATGCTTTAGCTTTTGTAGCTTGGCAATGTGTTTGAAAAGAAACCAGCATGTTCTGAGCATTGTGCACATCAATGCTTGTAAGCTTTATGATTCCAAGGACAGTCTTCAGTCTTTTCACATGTGGTACCCTGTGTGAATGAGAAAAAATAGGAAAAGTCAGTCACTTGAACAGACCATTCAATATGGTCATTTGTTCAAAGGAGCCATTGCCCATTGCTTCAGCTATATTCAAGTGTGCAGTAGGTGTTAAATTGCAGTGAGCAGTGATGGTCACGCTAGGAATTAGTGGTAACCAAAATAAATAAATGTAAATTCCACATTTTATGGGTCACTAAAATCTTCCTTCATTTCAGGAGAGTTACCTAGCAGTCATAAAATTTTAGATACATTAAGAAGAGCTGAGAATAAGCATATAGCAAAACACCAGAAAAATGAGCAGTTGCCTTTTTTTTTTTTCCTTGCATCTTCCATAACATGGGAAGGAACAAAGTCCTAAATAAATTTGCAGAAAAAACTAAGCTGAAGAACTCCTTAACAAACAGCATGTTAAAGAAATTTAGAGATTCTATTCTGCATAGGAACAGTCAGGTCTGATTTTGTACAACTAGGTAATCAAGGGTGGCCAGAAGTATCTTTCCATAACGATTTCTCTGTGCGCTTAGCTGCATTATGCTTGTACCAACTTGAGCTTTCGTGTCTATCAGGAAAAGGCATGCCAGGTGTGTGCTGCACCCACACTTGGATTAATACAATATACATATGGTGAAAAGATCAAATGAATTATTTTCTTCTCAAATGCTTTGGTGGGACACAGATCACTGTTAAAGTTTTGAGGATTTTGAGGATCTCACACTTTTTTTTTTTTTTTTTTCACTGCAGTAATTCATATCTATTGTCAGCCCCTTCCATAATTTTAATTTCAGGTGAAGTTGTCTCAGGACTTTACTTTTGATATGACTGGAACGTCAATTTCTTATTTAAATTATTAGTGACCAACTTATATTGATTTGGTTTTGCACCAGCTTTTATACTTTTTTTTTTAAAAAAAAAAAAAATCTTATTATTGTTCTAGTAGAATATAATATCTGCCTTTTCACAGACACAGTGTGTGGAATGTTCATACAGAAATAGGAACGATTTTCATCACAAACGATTCTGGTGCCAGTTTCCTTTTGAGATTTTTACTCCAGCAGAACTACACATAAGTTAGGTTAATGGGTTGAGTTGAATAAGAATTAAAGCTCCATGCCATTTTTTGGACAAAAATATATTTATAAGCAAAATACATCTATGATCTTAACTGCGTCTCAATTAAAATTTAACTGAAATACTGAATGAAATTGCATGTTATCCTAAAAATATTGTGAGAAGGAAATGTAATTTTTGAACACGTTTTTGTAAGAGTAGGGCATGCTGTTGGGGGTGTAGCTGGAAGCTTCCTTGTGAAAATAATGGCAAGGTTATGAAGTCATTGGCTGTGAGAGAGTAGCTTCTCTCATACTGATGAATAACTCCTGCCAGAGGGTTAGTGCCCTTCCATTTAAAACACAGAAGCAGAATATGCCCATCTGATGCAGACATGTTATTTGCATTCTCAGTATTTTCCTCTGCCCCCCCAGACTTGCTGCAGTCCCTTGCAGTAGGGCAGTCAAGTACCAGAAACCAAGTACTGGTAGGTATTACCTGGGGGTTAGGTCCCAGGATGTGGCAGGGTGGAGATGGGTAAGTGAACAAACCGAACGGAAGTGTGTGAAAGTCTCTTGTAGTAAAAAGTGCAGCCACGCAACACTTTGTGACCACAGAACACACAAATTCAATCTATTTAGCAGCTGTGTTACCAGTGCCTAGGCCTGGAGCTCCAAAACTGCTCCAGCCTCGAGGTGTTGGGAGAAATGACTTTACTCTTATCCCATGAAATAATTTATATGTTGGTTCCCAAAGCTCACATTTTGGGTTACATTGCAAATTGCACCAAGCGTGAGAGGTGCATATTCCACCTGAATATGGAAAGCAGGGTTCAAGAGTAGCCAACTGTAATTATCTTTACACTTAACTGTAAGTATTTGATAAAGCAAGGGATAAGTGCTACTAGCATTTTTGTGGTTTTGATATATTAGGTATTAGGGTCATTTTTTTCAAAGTTACCTTTTGTTTAAAAAAAAGTAAATAAAAATTTGCAGTATTTCTCACTTAGTCTCAGGACCAGTCACATGGATCTGGAAACCTCCTCCAGTAATTATGGATTACTGCCTACTGCCAATTGTTCGTATGTAAAATAATATTTTCAGCTTTTATAAGGTTTTTTTTTTTTTTTTTTTTTTAGGTTTTGCTGTTGCAGTACCTTAAAAATTCTCTTTAAATGCCTTTGCTCTTTCTGATAATCCAGTTGATGAGGCAAATGTATAAAAATCACACTAATGTAGGCTGAGACATGTCCCATATTAGCTTGTTTCCCTAGTCAGAAAGCCATAGAGCACTTAATCCTTCAGCCTTCTTGAGAGAATATATAACGATATTATGTTTGCTCAGATAGATTTTATTTAATCCTTTCAGAATATTGCATTAGATTAGGAGGCTCTATGTACTCTTGTGTGTTTCTAGTAGGCAAAGGATAAAGTTGGAAAAAAAAGAATTTAGGTTAAATTGACTTCTAATAGGAAACTATTTTACTGAAACTCAGAAGTGGATCTGTGTGCAATAAAGACTGCATCGGTTAGACTTCCAGTCAAAGAGGTGACTAAATTCTTCTTGAAGATGATTAAGGATGTGTACTTTCACATCATTATTGTAGCATTTTTTTACTATAACGTAACATTTTGTTACGTTACTATCTTCACTACATGTGAATTGATTAACTTATTTTGCAATGCGAAGTGGAACTCGCCCTGTGGCAGCCAGCTCTACAAAACTCAGTGTGAACAGCTAGCTGGCAAGAAGTCCAGAGCAATCTTGTTAGGGTAAGTGGTTTCAAAGAAAGGGCCAAATCATTTCAATAGTTTAACAGTAATTTTCTAGGAGAATCTAAGAGTTCATTCTGATTCTACACACAACAGGGACACACAACTTTTAGATATGGACATATGATTGTGTTTAGACTGGCCATTTTATTTTACTTATTTATTTTTCTGTAGTGGCTAAGTGGATAATAGCTTTTTACCCAGTGTCTTAGCTGAAAATGGCTGGTATATGATGCATGACTGGGGAAGGCATAAGTATTTGTCTTGTTTTTACAGCTTGTTTTGATGGCTATTTGTCAGAATTGTTAACTGTTATTTTGGCTTTGGTAATGCACTTGGCCTGGATGTGCTTAGGAAAGTATCTGCATTATATTCTTGACTTCATATTCTTAGTCCAAGTAATGAACAATAGACAGTGATATGCCAACAATATGCCTTTAGCTTGTCTGTGTGTTCAGGCATTCCGTAACATCTGAATTCCTTACTCCTTTCTGCTTTGTGACCTAGAGTGAAAAACGCATGAATAAACAGCCAGAGAAAGAAATTAATTCTGGTCAGACTAAACTCAATGAAAATCTGCTAGGCAAAATTCAGCAAGTGATAAACAAAACGTCTCTTGTTAACATGTTATAAAATTTTGCCTTGAATAGTAATTAGTATTTAAGAAAATATGGAAGTAAATGTGAACAGCTATTTAACTGTCTTTGTTTTTAAAGTGTCATAGACTCTTTTACTCCTATGTGGAAGAAAGTTTCTTATCAGAGCGCCCTCAGTTCATCCAGTTACTTGACTGCACTAAACAGCACAGGGACCAACTTTTAGCACAGTGAACAACTGGTGCTACACACAGGGATAGCCACTGTCTGGTTCTTCAACAGATTTCTTGGAAATCTGAATTGCCAACATCTTATTTAGCAGCAGCCCTCATTTCTGTGTTTCTCCTGAACTGTACTTTGCTAGGCTTTCATATGTATCATGTTCCCTTATTATAAAGGCAAATGTGCTTTGCTATAAATGTTGGAAAATGAGCGGTGGAAATGTCTTCCTGTTTGCAGAGTTTCTAATCAAAAGGGAAATTATTGAAAAAAAAATAACTTATTGTAATGATTGGAAAAGTCTTTACATGCAGAGATAATTTTTTCTTCCTTTCTGAGGAAAGTATACGCGCTCTAATGAAAATGTGAAACAAGGATCTTTGCCATACATAATTACTACTATTGTTAATTGAGTCATCTTTTAGAATGTATTGAATCAGTAGGCCTCTGTTTTACTTCGCTTTTTAATCAGAACACTATATTAACTTTAAATCCTTTTGGAAAACCTATAGGGACAATATTAGTCTGAATCAAAATTATAATGGAAATCGATGAGAGGAAAAATAGTACAATGTCGACGTGAGTAATAGCATTAAAAACAAAGGAAATGTCAAACAAATGTTTTTTATTAATGTCTTCTTTAGGATTGTACCATATCCAAAAGGAAATGACACATCATTGAAGTGTATTGCATGTCTAACTCAAACCAACAGCACAATTTACCTTATGTCATTAAGTCTTAAACAAATAGTATTTTCCCACAAGGGGAATATTTACCTCTGCTTAAAATATGAAGTAATAAGTCTAATTGGAACAGGAAGGTGTAATTTATTGTAAAGGTATTTTGTGTACCACTAGAATTTCCAATCAGCCTGGCTTTTGCATTCAGCAGCAGTTATAAATAGTTTACAATGTTCATAGATATTACAGGATCTGTGTTGGACAGAAGGGAAAAAATACAGCTATGGGTCATAATTAGCAGACTTGATGAATGATTTTTTTTTTTTTTTAAGTATGTGAATAGTAAAATAGATGGTTAAGAACCCTTAAGTTTTACTGCAGTCTCAGCAATGTTTTTGCTTTTGATGGATACTTGGAGAATAAAGGACAGTATTTGTCCACACTTTATGAGAAGGTTTGACTTCAAAATAAAGCAAATGGTTGTAGCAGTTTTTTTTCCAGTCAACAATATGAGTTGGTGGTGTGATTTCCTTCCACTAGGAAGGAATATGAACCTAGAAATGAGAATTATGTATTTAACAACTAAAATAAGGTGCTGTTCTTACTTTTCAGGGGTTGTTTTCATTTCATGTCCTTACGAATGAAATTATTTGGTTCCACTAAAGTCAAATTCTTTACTATTGTCATGACCTTTCTTGGCACAAGTTTTTACTTCAATGTAATTTTTTTCCTGAAGTTAAATAGCTAGAGTCACATAGAGAGTTCTGGACAAGATTTTAAACAGTAAATTAAAACATTAAAATAAGTACATTTGAGATACAACTCATTGTCCAACCCTTTCCACCTCTTTTAAAAAATTTGTTTAGATTAAAGAAAATCCTCCTTGTTTGAAAATTTATTACAATCTTAAATGCTTTTGTATATCCAGTAGTATCAATGCTTCCAGGTTTACGGGCCTAGATTACTTTACCTTGAAGGGTCACGTAATACCTCATTGCATGTTTTTTCCAGTTTGGTTGCAGTAGCTTTCTTCTCTAGTCTCCCAGCTCTATCTACCATTGCTCTTCTACTTCACTTTATTAAAAATAAATTTAAAAAAAAAAAGTGAGAGAAAAGATATCCATTTAATTTAAGCTCTGTTTATTTGTAATCTCCATTTTTAGCTGTGTACATTTTTCTTCTTTCCTCTACTTTTATTGCTCATGACATTAAAGCATTTTCCTGGTTTCATGAATTTCTTTCACATGGTTTAACCTCTGGTAATTTTGATTGTTTTCATCATTAAACTGGGGAAAGTGTGTCAGTCGTGCTCTGCTAATAAGAATATTAATCACATCTTTGTGACAGATTTTATTTCTACACAACACTGCGGTAATCCTAAAAATGTCTTTTAATACAGACTTGGAAGTTATTTCTATCTTTTGAAAATTATGCTGATTTATTAGAATATTTGGCAAAAATCACATTAGATTTTCATTAGTGTAGTGAGAACAATCAAATTTCCCCTCTTCGAGCAGTTAATTAAGTTGACTGATCACTGGTAAATGATGGTGTAATGTACTAAAGGTTGTGAATGTAAGGAATAAAATCAGATTCAGGAAAGCCTGCCATATCTGTGGTTATTTACATAAGGGAAGTTTCTACCACTGGAGAACATTTCTCTTTTCCCTGAGTTCATAAATTATTTTGTTCTTGAAAGCTCTGGGCCAAATGTATGTTTCATTTGCATGTACCAAATCGTGAACTTAGTTATTGACTCTAAATGCATGCGTTGATTTTCATGAGGAGTCCCCTCCCTATATACCTGCAGTAATGGAAAAGGCAGTTTGTTGCATCTGTAATGCTATCCCCTGTGAACATCTCATTTACCTGGGAGCCTGGTGAAGAGGGCAGGGAATGAAGGAGGACCTGAAAGGCAGCCTGGGTAAGTGAGGAGGTGAAAGGTACTGACAGGTAAGTATTCTACATCTCCCAGTCTCGCGGTATTGCTGCTATAGGGAACTTCCTTTCACACAGATGTGTGGATGGCCACATGAACAGGCCACAGATAGGGACCTTGTTGATGTTTATTTGATAACCTGTCAGAAATGGTTTTGTTGAAAGGAGAACCTTGATGACCTTCTTGTATGAAGAAGCAACAGGCAGGAAAACTACTGAGGGGTTTGCAGAATCACGTCATTTGCTGGAGCTTTCTCTGAAGGTCTAGGCAAGAAACAATGTGATATGTGAAAAGTTATGAGCTCAGAGGAATCTGAGACCGTTGTGAGCATTTGACATCTACTGAGATATGCTTTTAAACCCTAGTATGTTGATCATATTTTTCATAATGTATGTTCACATTTCCTTTACTCTGCATCAATCTCTTCATCACACGCTGCTAGTGCTCTGTCCCAATTATTATAGTCTTCTCTTTCATGGGTATTCATATGCATTTATTTGAGGAAAAGATTAGGACTGGCATTTGTAGTGTGCGTGCAATGATGCTACTTCTCTAAAAATAAAACTAAAAAATAATTTCAGTCCTTCACTGGAAGTGACTTCTAGAGAAGATGGTGAATTTGGCAGAAACTCTGGAAGAGCCGTAACAGAGAAGTTTCACTTTTAATTTACTGTGACTTCACTGGCAATCTCTACTTCTTTAACCTTATTAACTGGAAGAGACAGAACCGCCATGCAAGAGATAACGGAGAGAAATTGATGGCACTTGAACTCCCTGCTAATATCTTTCTGAATGAAAGAGCTCCTTTGAAGACAGTGCAGCAATCGGATGACAGATTCTGTGATAGCTGGGCACTTTTTAATGGCTCAGCTCCGGAGGGGTCACAGATCCACAGCTGGAAATAAGGTAGCATTTCTGGAGGGACTTGAGTTCTCCTGCCTTAAAAGTCATCTTCTATTCCTGGATGACTGCTCTGTAATTGAGTTAAAAGAGCAGCTGTGTTGGTTCAATAGAGACCTTTTTTATATAGAAGTAGTACCATTTATTCCTTAGAGGAACAAATATTCTGCTGGCAGAATGATGTTACATGGTACTATCTTCCCAAGCTAAGGAGAGGGAACCAATTATAGAAGCAAAAGATGAGAAGTGTAAGGAAATGGCTAACAGCTCAGTGAGCTGCAGTCTCAGCGTAGCACAGTTATAAAAATATTGACTTTGCCAGGTCTAGATAAAAACAGGTCTGGAGTTAACAGCCTGTGGCTATGCTCTTGTGGTGCCTCTCTCCATCTATCAGAGGTGTTCATGAGCCACTTACTTGAAGTGAAATTTTCTTTTCACTTTAGATTATGCTTTTGCAGACTGTAATTTCATGCCAAGAGCTTCTGTGGATGTTTAGGGCTTATCTTTTAATCCTGCTTTGTTTACTTTGCTATTCTCTCTGCTCACAAGCTTTGTTGTTAATAATATGGAGAACAGGAACAGCAGAGACTTCACCACAGGCAAATTCACTAGAAAGTTTTCCTGGATAACTAAGGAACAAAGTTAGCAAGCTTTATCCATGTTTTTTCAGCCATAACTGATTTGAAGAAGTTAATGGCTGACTGGAGCAGGCTCCTAAGATTGCCAGCAGCCAGTGAGTTGCCTGAAACTCTATTAATTTATGCATGGTTTAGTAATTTCTATTTTTCTTAGTTTAATTTTTTGGGGCTTCTGTTCAGTGTTTGTATGCTAGTTTCTATGCTAGACTCTTTTCCCAACAGTGGGAAAACGTATTTTAGTCATGTTTGACCTCTGCAGATGGCCTAATAAGCTCCCTGCTGAAGGCTGCAGACATTTGAGGAGTGTCTGGCTGTCCCAGGCATCCAAGGAGAAGACTTTCACTGGCACTGTACAAAGTTCTGGTCATACTGGCGACCACCATGCTACCCCCTTATGAACAGATTTGATTTTTGTATAGTGCTTAATCTCTTGGATGTCCTAGCAGAATGAAGCAAATGAGGCTACAGCTGCTTTTCTGCAGCCCCCGCAATGGAGAGTTACATAAGTTGCAGGGAAAACAATCCAGCATTTTTGTCAAAAGTTGATCGTGCTGCTGAATTTTCCAACTGAAATTAAAAGTACGTGTATTTAATAGATTGGAATCTGTCAGCTGTACCCAAATAAAACCCCTATTTAAATCAATGGGAGGTTTTACTGTAGAAAGTTAAAGTAATAGCAGGTAAAAGTGGTCTTACATGCTTTTGAAAACACCATCGCTCTTTTCAGAGGCAAATGTAATATACTCCAGAGGGTACAGTTTCCCTTTATGAAACATGCATGACTTGTATTAGCTGCTGTTTGTTGCGTCTGTGCTTAGTACTCAAGTGGTAGCTGAATAATTTAAAATTGCAGGCATGAGTCGTTAACTCTCCTATCTTCTGTTGCTTTATCAGAAACTGACCTCTACTGAGTCTGCAAACTGGACTGACTAAACAGCAGTTGTGAGGTTAGTTTCCAGCTATTCTGTAACAGACTTCACTTCTTTGGCTATTACAGGTGGCTTGTGAGAATAAAATCCAGTTCTTAGAGGATTCCCAGAACCTTTTAACAAAAGCGTGGTCACAGCAGAACTCTTGCAAGTCAGTAGGTAGTGGTACTCACCAGAGCAATAGGGAACACAAGAAATTCGGCATGTCTGTATTAGAACTACATTACCATGAAGAGAAATGGTCTCCACAGGCTGGTGATGTGAGAAAAATAAAATTGTAGGGCTACAAATTTTGTTTTCCCTTCCTGTAATAATTAGAAACCTGTTTTTTCATGGAAACACACTATATCTTGGTGTGGGAAGGAATAAGCAAAGAGTGAGAGTGCCAAACTGAAAGCTTCCCAAGCAATAAACGTAGGCTGCCGGTTGTGGTTTGGTATTTCACCAAAGCAAGGACATCTTTGGCCTTGTTAACAAGCACTAGTCTGTTATCCATGTGACAGACATCAATTATAGGTGAAAGTACGCGGATTTGGGAGCTGTTATTCTCCCATGGCTTGAGAAAAATAACCTTACTCTTGATGCCACTGTAATAGTGATGCTTAGCACTGGAGCTGAATTGTAACGCTGCCAATGTGGCTGCTGCGGTGTGTGCTGAGCCCAGGCACGCGGCCGTCTGCTGTCAGACCGGGGCTGCCCCGGCCTCCTGGCTCATGCTCTCAGGGTCTGAAGAGGCTCAGAGCTGTGAATTATTTGTTCACGGTACACGCCATGGAAAAAGTACTGTGGGGTGAGAGCCACTCTGAATTTCATGCTAATTCATGGGCATGCTGCTTGTTGTGAAAGTCTGGCGGCATGGGTGTGAAAGTCAAATATAAACATAATATACAAATTTCCTAAAATCTCTATTCCACAGTCTTGTGGAGACTGCTTAACACTGTTA
The DNA here is from genome assembly GCA_011074415.1 of Stictonetta naevosa. NCBI lineage: Eukaryota > Metazoa > Chordata > Aves > Anseriformes > Anatidae > Stictonetta > Stictonetta naevosa. The sequence goes on from CM021703.1 coordinate 5,739,628, forward strand.
TTCAGCATGATGACAGCAATTTTACAGAACTGGGAGGCAAAGGAGAGGTTACATTTTTCTGTGTGACTTAAAAACAAACAAAACAAACCAAAAATGACTCCTGAATAGATTTAAGCTTGACAGCTCAGTGTTTTATTCCTGCCCCCAGTCAGAGCAATGACTGCAGGTAAAATAACACAACTGGCTGTTTAAAATAATGCTTGGGGTTTTATCATCTAAGGAGGGATTAATGGGCAAAAAGGCTTGCCATTCTGTCATTTTCTTTTTAAAACCAGGTGTAAAGCGGGAATTATCTTAAGAAGCTGTGGAATATAAGATGAGGGTCCTCTGTGGGTTATATACCTATATTTAATTTAGTTTGTAAATGCAGATATTTATGTATAATATACTTATAAAACACTATATCATTATCTGTATTTAAGGAGCAGGTTTTATGATGTTCTTTAGCCATTCTGCTAAAAGGCTGTCATCTGTTAACCTCTGCAGGACCTTTTTCAAAAAGGTGTCCAATTTCAGAACAGAAATAGTATTGTATTAACATTTACATTCACATTTACATTCCTGGTTTTCTTGGTCTTGTGACTGGCCTTTGGTGGTGTTTTCTGACCTGGGCACAGAGCCCAGCCTCATTAATCTTCCTGGCCCATCTAATCTGAGCCTAAAAACAAAAATGAGCTTTCTGTGTCAGGCATAGTTCACATGAAGCACCTGTGTGCGCGTGCTGGAGCACAAGTCCTATGTTGTCAGCCGCATATTCATGGTTTTCAGAATAGGAATAATTATGTAGTGAAAGATGCACCAGGAGGAAAAGTGAGCAAGCTGTTTCCATATTTCTTATCTTCCTCTCTCAGAAAGCAAATAGTTAAGTTACTGTTTTTGATAGCATGGTTACAAAACAAGAAGGAAGAAAAGAGTTACTACAGATGGTATTTTTTTTTTTTTTTTTTTTTTTTTTACGGATGTTTTGTAAATTTTTTGTTTTTTTTTTTTAATTACCACTACAACACTCTTGTGCAATAGTTTCAGTAAATGATTTGTCTGAAGTTCCACAATGAATTATTGTCTGTATGTTTAGATGGACATAAGCTCCCTAGGAAGCCAAAACTACTAAACAGGAAAAGATTAAATACAAGCTCCCCTGTGAGCCCTTTTTGCACTTACTTTCCAGATGTACAAATCTGCATTTTTCAAGTCAAGTTTCTTCAACAAATTTGGCTGTTTTATTAAAAGCAGTAGCACCTAAAATTTGGCAACTCTTATTGATTCTTTCCACTTCTTTGATAAGGCTACAAAACCTTTGTTTAGAGAATCGCCCTTATCATCTTTCTTCTGTTTCCTTTAGGAAAAGTAGCAGGCAAGAAAAATCTGACCTAATAGCATCCAAAATATTCAGGGGAGAACTGTCGAAGCAGAGAAATTGCACAGGTTCAGTGGTTTTATAGGTTTCCCACTAAAGCAAAGTTTTTATAGGAAAACACAGGGTACATAAAACAATCAGCAGAGGCAAGCTAACACCTCCCATTGCCTGAGTGCAACTCCAGCCATTGTCTTTACCGTTTTTTTCTCTCTGGCTCTGGATCTCCTGTACCTCCCTTTTCTTGAAGGCTAACTACTTTGCTGAAGGTGTTACCAGAGCAAATACTTGGTGACATCAACACAACACCTTGTGGTTGCAATACAAATGGTTCCTGGACATGAAGGACATTTTCCAGAATGTCACACTTTATTTTACCTTAAGAAGCACATTCATAAGGATGTTTTCCAAAATGTCGTTCATAGTGTAAAAATCATAGGAAAAAACAAACAATGGAATTTAGATTTCTACACCAATAGTTGCCAAGAGACTTAGGTGGGGACTTAGCTTCTTCACTGCAATTTTCTGTGTTTAAGGTAAGAGTAGGACTCTCATCGTTATAGTCGAAGAAGGGCCTGGACCATGTGTCTTTATTTCTTACCACAACTGCCACCTAAACCACAAAAATACTAAAAATATTTAGCATTTTCCAAAGATGAAGACCAAATAATAAGCAATTTGTTTTCTAGAATGTAACACTGCTTTTAGAAACAACAGAGGAGAATTTTCTTTATCCTACAATAAAGTCCAACATACAGCATTTTGGCAAGGTGTTTGCACTTCAGTATGTCATTGCACATAAAATGGGGAATGCATTTGCAGAGAGTGTGAAACTGCCTCATCTCTATGATGGCTGTGTCCTACTATGCAATGCAGGAGGTACTGCCAAGGTCACCCTTCTGTTACCTTAAATAGCATGCCCATGAGCCCGACCATTGAATATCCAGTTAGCTATGGAATCCCAACTGCAATGGAAAAGATTTTGCTCTGTTGCTCAGATGGTTCCTTAGAAATAATAGTGACTTTCTACACTGTGTAATGCATACTGGATTTTGATTTGTAATCTCAGGATGATAGAGTTGTAGTATAACAAAACAATAATAATATGAGTTAACAGATGTTAGAGAATACAACTGTATCTCTTTAAAAAAAAATAAAAAATCACATACCTTAATAAATTATAAGTATTGAAAAAAAAATGAAAATAACAGTTTACCCAGAAATACTTCGGTGGATGCAGTTTCTGTAACATGGTAATAGTTGATTGCACAGATCAGCTTAAAATTGGTAGATCTGAATTGGCTGGTTTTGTGATTAGTTGCATTTTTCCAAAAGCATTAATACACTATATTGATCCAATAAAAAGAAATAGACAATTTATGTTTAACGTAAAAGCATCAAAGAGTGAAAATAAGCTTGTCAGAAAAAAATCACTTTCATTTTGTTTTTGAGCTGCTGTCTTTAAGGTTTCCAATCTGTTTTGTCCAACCGTTTTCACAGAGATGGTGCAGAGTGGAGGTCAATCAGCAATTTTAGTTGTTGGTAAAAGCTTTAAATGGATTGCTACTTTAAATTAACATCTGCCATAGATAAAGTGTTTTTGACTTAAAAGAAGCATGTGCTCTGATGGGACAAAGTGCTGATCATATCCTTGGTTTAGTTAATAACACAGATAAAAAGGCTTGTAAAAGTTATTTATATTGTAGTGTGTTTAGATGAAACCTCTAAGAATGTGAGTTCCTTGCCTCTGCCTGTGACTTCTTGGGCCAATAATATCAACTTCTTGGGCCAATAATATCAAATTCCTTTGAAAGTTTAGCAGGTTTTTCATTGTCTTGAAAAAAGCCATGATTTTCTCTTCTAAGAGTGCAAAATGTAGTCTAACATTAGTGGGATATAAGCCACTTTTCTGAAACACTTAGATGAAATTCCATAAATTAGTTCAAAAGCAGCACATACTGCTGCCTCTTCGTATGTTGGTATACTGTGGTGGTTTTAGTGATGTGCAATGTGGAGAGGTTTTCTCTCCATTGACTCTGAAAACATACTCTCATAATATATATCCCATAACTTCTTACTTCATTAATCAACTGAGAAACCCTAATGTTATGCAGAGACTGAAAATATATCAGTTGATTTGCAGCTGTCACCATGCATACTTCTGTGCATTGTCTTTAATCTTTGCAATAATCTGTTCTTCATTGCAGTCTGTAGAACTGTCTTTTCCTGAAATCAGACTGAAATCATAATGATGTTTGGGTGTTAAATCTACCTTACAACATCAGATCAGAAAATTATTGCATACTTGTTTTTGAAATTTAAAGATTAAGTTCTGATACAAGTAAAAAATAACAAGTACTAACAGTACTGAGGGCGAGGGGTGAAAACAATAAGGGAGGATATAAAATTTAAATTGTAAATATTATATTATTTGCTTTTAACTTAAAGCAGATTCATGCACATAGGAAAGGTCAGGTAACTGGTTTTGAAATTGTCAGTAAATTTGTAACCTGGGAATTTGGTCAAAATAGCAGGCAAACCCAAAACAAAATTGGACCTTATGAGAAAAAGTGCAGGATAAGATCATGTTTTCCAGAACTCATTTTGAGGAACCTTTCCTCTATGTATTCATTAACTTATCACATGCTGACAAATGAATAAGAACAACAGCAATGCATAAAGAACTTTTTTCATGCTGTGCCTACAAAAAGACATAACTATTTTACTTGGAATGTTTTCTAGTTTCAGCAGTTATCTATGCTAGACGTCTGTTTTGGTGGCATTCACATTAAAGTAGATATTTTCTATCAAGTAGATTTGATATGTTCCACTTAATCATCTCCATCCTTAGGTTCTCATTATGATTTTATGAGACCAATGGGACTATTTAAATTAACCACAAATTTTCCAGAAGTATTACACAAAATTCTAAATTATCTCTCTGATATTTCACTATGTTTCTATGTATACTTACAAAAAGTGAGAAAGAAAAACCAATCTGAGAGAAAATCTTATTACTCCAAGGTAAGAGAGCAGGTATAAATCACGTAGGGTTACCTAAGGTTGTTACCTAAGAAAGCAGAACTATAAGATTAAAAGAAGTGGTTAAGATCTCATTATTCGCTTAAAATATATATATTTATAGGAAATGACCACTTCATGATTTAAGAGATCAATTAATATGAAGTCAAGTTCTCACTAGGATTACTCAGTTACTTCTCTGTTCTCCAGAGATTAGAGATAGGACATTTCCAAAAAGAAAACTGCATAGAGCAAGCAGTTTGAAGGTACTGGTCTTAATCTGTAACTGAAAATTAGAAACACAGACCTACTAATTTTATTAATCAAACCTGTTAGTCATCATTGAATACTTCATGGATAATATGTTTGAGATTATAAATTTAGACTGAGTGACGGAAGAGGTACAGATACAGAAGTACCGCCTCTTTGTGTTTAACTGATTATGCTGCTAAACATAATCTGTGTTCTTAGGCTTTCTCGTTGCTTGTTTTTGTTTATTTCCAGTTATACTTCAGTGGCCTACTAAATAGGTCATTTTCAACAATATTTATCTTTCCTTGCTGTTTAGTTCTTCTAAATATTTATAGATGGCTATATTCTCCCTTAGTAGGCACTTGGCTAATCTATGCAAATGTATCTGCTTTATAAACTATTCCTTGTAGCCCCTTGCCAGATTGCATGTAACTAAATGCAAATTAAACACACATCAAACCTTATCAATCAGCAAACCTGGAATAACAACTCGTTTTATTAATCTACAGTGACTTAAGCCAAAAGAATGGCAATTTAAGGTTTTCTAAGGAAAACCCATTGCTGTACTGATCCAGCACAGTGTCAGAGGCTACTGCTGTTGACTTGGCTGTATTGGTTCTGTCTGAGACCTGATCACTGATGTGGCTGTGGTTCATGCAGCTGGGTTGCCCTGTGGTGCCCAGGAGCGTTGTAAGCAGAAGATGCCCCTGTGCCCACAGACCCAAAGGGCCCAAAGGACTAGGTAGAAGAAGCAAATATATAATATAGAGAAGAATTGTGTGTTCATTAGCTCTTTGAATATTAGAGAGTTTGTGGTACTCTTCATCTTGAGGGCAACCTGGAAGCTTTCTAATTATGGTGACCCTTCAGACTGAAACAAAACAAACCCCACTGCAACATGAACACAATTATTTAAAATCCTGTCAGAGTATTTCATGTTTGCTTTTAGGTATTTTGATCCTTTATCTGCAGCAACATGTCACTGTGAAGGGTGTTTGAGGTTTATGAAGGTTTTGTTTGTTTGTTTTAACACATGGATTTTGGAAGTATGGAGGATTTGTCCGTTCAGCAGGTATCCTGGAGGGGTGCGTGTAAATATCTACTGCAGGAGAAGATACCTAACAATCCATGCTTAATTACTGAGTGACTATCATGCTTACTTCTAGAAATAATCTCTGCTTAGACTATTTGAGCTCAATTCAACTCAGGATCATATTTACTGTGCTATAAGTTTTTTTAAAAAAAGTGTGGGGGGGAGTTAATCTACTTGATATTTAAGAGTGATGGAGTAATGTCAATGGTTTGGAAGTAACATCTGTGGGCAAAATCCCTGAAATGAATGGGAATATTCCAAAAAGCTCTTGTGGTTTTGGATCAAGCCTGTCTATAAAGTTTGGGAGGAAATTTGCTTGCACATCCATTGGTCCATGCAGATGTCTATTTCTGTATTCAAAATAAACAATTGCACACATCACCAACAGTTTTTACTTGCAATTAGGGGTTACTGTGCGTATGAATTTTATAGGAGCTTTAAAAAAAACAAACAAAACAAAACAAAAACTCCCTTTAGTAAGATAGCCAAAAGCAGCTCACATTTCAGTGTTGTTATTCTGAAAGAATAATTCTTGACACTGTTGCCTAACAGTTGTGAAATATTTCTGAATGTAAATAGTTGTAGATTACTTAATTCAGATTTGGAATACGATAAGATAAACACATAGTGACTCAGTGATGAAAATGAAGTACCAATTTAAAAGCTTAATTATTTTGTTAATGTTAACATCTTTCAGGTTTAGTTCCTCTAAAGTGTAAGGATTCAGACTGTAACCTCCAAGCTAATCCAGCCATCTAGACTCTCTCAGGTCAACTGGACATGTTAATGTGCCACCACCACGACTTTATGGATGCTGTCCTCAGCAAGGTCAGTATGACATCTAGTGGGACATAGATTCCTTTTGGAGGTGTTTTTCTAATAGTCTAGAGGACTCATGAATTCTGCCTGTCTTCTTTGGGTGAGACTACTAATATTAATTTCCTCTAATATATTTATTATCACACAATGTTATTCTATCAGCATAAGTTTCTGTAGAAGCCTTATCTGACAGAATGAGGGAAGTAAAAAGGGAATAAAACAAGTAATAAATAGCACAGGAGGCTTTACTTAGTTTATTGGATGTGGTCTTTGGTTTACCCTCATTGCCATGGAGGAAGCTGAATCATGCAAAAACAATAATCCTGAATATTTTTTTTATTTTTATTTTTTGCATTACCGCTTTGATAAAAGGGTCACTTGGAAATAAATTTTGCCTTTTAGTTATAGCGATGTCCTGCAGCAGTCAAAGATCAGCAGAAACAATGAGCAATCTGCACGTGCATCCTCCCCATTTCCCCCCAGTATTCCAGGGAATTGGCAATTTTGCCGCTGGCCTACGACAGCAAATGGTTCTGGTGCCTTCTTTCACCTTCTGCTGCTGACTCAGCTGTGGCAGGGAGGGGAATTACTGGCACTGCGCAGCTCAAGCCTGCAGCACGTGTGTGCTCAGACCGAGCGGTCACAGTGCTTGCGTTAGTGGATGGAGGACACAAGACAAAACTAAGCCCCAATCATTCACAACTATGTTTAGCTTGGATTCAAATTCTGTAAAAATAAAATGAAACAGTATTTTTTTTTTCCTAAATCAGCTCCCAGCTGCAGTGGTTGAATACCCCCGATCAGCGTGCAGACGTTACATTTTTCTTTGTCTAAGCAATGCCTTCTATCCATGAATCAGAACAAAGAGAGGCTTTATATATCATTTTCTCTCTCTATTTGCTGGAAGCACAAAGACTTTGCTGCATTTATCATGAGGGCTGACAGAAAGCATATGGATATAGGTATTCCTTGTTGCAGGCAGACAAGTTCTGCTGACAGAACCCAAGAAAAATCGCCAGGCTGCTCCAATTTTTCATACTAGCTGCACTGGGAGTTTAATGACACAATTGTCACAATTTGGTTCTATTACACAGAATAGAGAAAGATGTTTAATTTCATAATGTTTGGAATGGCTGCTTATTTATTTTTAACATCACAGGAACAGACTGGAAACCCTTTTCCTCATCAGATCTAGCCTAAAACTCAGAAAAATAGCAGATGCTCTACAGTGTAAAAGCAGTCCAAACAATTGCTTGGTTCCTTGTTCAATCTAGAGCTCTAAAATGCCAGGGCCTATTGCACATAGGCTAGGGAGACCAGATGCAGAAATTCATACAAACAGCAATGGTGAGCATCGGATCAGTTCTTATTGAGGGTTTGGTGTGATGCTGGCTGAAAATGAGCAGGCATCTCTAGGCTGGCGTTCTGGTTGTGTTTGGTAAAAGCTGTTTTTATCTTCCACTCTCTAGGTAACTTTCCCTTTCCTTTCCCTTTCCTTTCCCTTTCCTTTCCCTTTCCTT